>JABUQX010123946.1:0-25889 GCA_015478945.1 Trachelipus rathkii | reverse complement strand
AGAAGAAGATGTATATGAGTATAATATGGAGATATTATGGTAGCGATAGATAAGTATAGTTGATTATATTATATATATAAATATATATATATATATGTTTATAAATATTATATATAGAGGTGGGCGGGTCTCGTTCCGCATTAATCCGCAAACTTCCGATGTAGCATTCGGCGCAATTGCGGACATCAGAAACAAAAAATTGCGGAAGTGTTGCGATTGCGATATTTGAAAAAAGTTGCGGAATGTGCATATAGCGGGAAGAGTTGGTAGCCGGAATAATTTTCCGCTATTCGCATAAGGACTACTGAACCTAAGAGATTGTTGGTTTGTTTTGCATTCTTGATTAAGACGATATGTTAAAAACATGATTGATGAAGGAATACTACTTAGCTTTATGTATAGCTGAGTCTTAGAGTATGTAGAAATTAATTTGGTAATAGAAATTGGGTTATTGAAGCATAATATATATAAGGCTATTGAGTATATATATAAGATATATATAATGAATATAATTATAACATATATATATATAATGTATATATATACTATATTAATAATTTATAACTTATGGGTGTCAAAGTTTGATTGTTGTAAATGATATGGTAATGCACACACGCCAGTATACATAGTTAATGATGTTTTTGGTTAAATATTTCAGGGCTTTGGGACATCCTATCTCAGTGCATCTATCGCACAGTTATTATTCTAGATATTTATTGTAATTTAATATATATATATTACTTTATGTAGGCGTAATTAAGATACTCAAGAAAATTATTATTACAACTCTATATATACTACATATATATTGATGATAGCATGATCTTGTAGAATTGAGGAATTTAGATCTAATTAGGGGTTATTTTACCTATTTACATAAAGCTAATGGTTATAAATAATAGTGTTTCTATGTGGGATCTTGATTTTATATGATGTTTATTTCTGGTTAGTTAAAATAAATTTATATACGGTAGGTGTTTCTCATATTATACTAATTATTACTCAGGCATAAATTTTTTTTATATTTATTATAAAAATAATTCTAATACATAATAATATTACATTCAAGTTCTTCATACAAAGATCATTAGATATATTCAAGCGTATGGTTAATATTCTGAGGTAACGATTCTTCATGAAAGTACTCATATAGTTTTTTGACGTATTAATACTAAAGTGCTTATTTCTCAAATGGATATTATTTTTAGTTTCAATTTCCGCCTCATAAATTGCTATAATTATAGTAATGCTTCAGGGTGAAATATCAATTTTGCCTTTTTTTTTTGTACTATATTGGAAATTATTTATAATATTTCTAATATCATATATATTCTATAATAGTAAAAGTAAACAATATATTATATTAGAAAGGTTTATAATATAATGTCTTTTTATTTGTAAAACAGTGTACTTTAAAGTAAAAGATACCTGTCTAATTAGCATAAACATTAATGTATATTTTATGATTGTATATAAAGTTAACTTATCGATAGAGAGTATTGTGGGGTGCAAAATAGAGACTAACTAAGTTTAAAATTTTATTAGATAAAATCTTATTCCAGCAGTATTTTATTCCTGAGTCGCTAAAAATTTTAAAGATATTACAATTTGCTTTATATTAGTGGATTTATTTTTTTTAATATATATTATTTTTTTTATTTATAAATTCTTTTATAAAATTCATATGTTTTGAATAATAAACTAGTACATTAATATAAGGATTATCGGATATACCGCTAAATAGATGGTTAAGTAAGATATTGAACGGCAAGGACGGTGGCATGTGACTCATATTTTATAGGGTACAAATGTTATTATATCACTATTTATCCAAACATAATAAGTGAAGGAATTTTATAATAGAATATACAAATAGTATATTTAATATAATAAGCTCTTTAATAACTAAATATGACTATGTAAACAAAGCTAGTACGAAATGATGACGTTCAATTAGTGTTGATTAGGTATAAATAATGTCATATGTGAAAGATGTTTGACATTTGACATGTAACTGTTGATAAAATGTTATGTTAAGCAATAAATAAAAATCTTAAGAATGAATACTCATGATTTAGCTAATTCAAATTTAAGATATATAACTCATTCTATATCATTTTAATATGATATAAGGAACAATATGTTACAGGGTTACAAAATAAGTAAATGGAAATATCAGCTTAGGCTATAGATGAGCTAACAATGATATGCGAGAAGAAAGGACGAAGAAATTTTAAAAGCTCACATTAGTGTGTAAACTGTATATTGTTAAAACTTGGTGGAAGGGCAAGGGTGTATGTTCTATTAGTAGTTAAGTATTAAATACTATACAAGGTGTAAGAATAATTTTAAGAATGTCAACTTATCATATAAATACAGACAGGAATACATATAATAATTTGATTGTATTATAGAGGAAGATATCAATGGATAAAAAAAAAAAGCGTAATAAGGTCAGAAGGGATTGATAGTTAAAAGACAGGGAGATAAACTATAGTTGGTTTTCTGCATACTTTATTGATTTTATGGATTAATAAATAATTATTAGAATAACAGATTGACTAAAGGTTAATCCGTGATTATATATGACATATACTAGATCTACTAGCCTTAAGCTATATTGGATACGACATTTGCAGTATTCGAGGATTTTGGTGTATTTTAGTATATGCGAGAGGTGTGATCGCAAAATCAAGAGTCATACAATATGGCAGGTTCGCATAAGTAGAGAGATCAACTTTTAGGTTTCTGGAAATGAAAATGACACATTGCCAATTCTGAGAGATACTTCACTATACTTAGCGTATAGTGTCTTCGGATGATCTGATCGGCTGAATAATAAGTTTTATCTAATGGTATTAGAATTGCTATAAATTATTGATATTTACTCGCACTTTTATATTGATTTTTATATTTATTTCAAGTTATGAAGTCATCCTTAGATGTATATTTTTAATATATTATCTAAGTTACACTAATTACAGATTATTAATGGCATAGCGTACATGTTATAGTTTTCAAGGACTGTTACTATTCATAATTGTGATTTTCTTAGAAGTTTGCAGAAAGGTATAAAAGATTTATGCGTACCTACCATATGTTGTGTTTTACATTAGTGATACAGTAGTTTGTGATGTGAGTATTTTGGGACGAGTTGATATGTGACTTATAAGTATTTGATTATGTCTACCATTCGTATATGTTCTTATTATTTGTCTACTTTTATCATCATATGTATACGAAATCATTTTCATTAGCGTATACGTATTCCGAATCATTGATGAATATCACTAAACATCAGGTAACCAAAAAATTTTATAAGGGTAATCCATTGGGATAATATAAATAATTTAGAAGAATGATATGTTAATTAATAAGTATGGAAGATTAGTAATTTATGTACTAGGTGTATAATAACACCTTAAAGATGTCCCTAGAAGATTATTCGTTATAAATACAAAACATGACTTACCAAAATTATTTGTATGAAATGTATATAGTAGATATATTGTTCATAGGTGAATTAACATCGCCTTCATTATAGTAAGTAAGACAATTCTCAAGCCTACCTCATTTCCAATATAGTCCATATGATATGGTGCCAACAACTACGTACAATACAAGGATCTATGTGTTATTACGCTTCTTACTATATATACTATATACATAGTATAAATATATTAGATCATTGTAAAATCTATATCACTAAATATATTTATTTGTTAAATATATATTGTTTTTGATACGAGTGAGTTGAATTTGCACTCTGATAATCTATTTTATGAACTGTTTGATTTATTATTTATATAATAAACCGATCTACTTTTTAAGTTAAATGTCGCTGCCAAACGGTCTGGTGTACGTGCTTGGGACATATTTTGGTTACTAATGTGCCTACTTAAAACGTAGACAAAAATCATCAGTGATTATGGAGCGTGTATTAAAAAATGAACTCGTACTTTGCTCATTTTGAGAAATACTTTGCTAATGCTAGTAACAGACTAGTAAAAGAGATAAAAGATTTAAGTATGATATTTTGAAGCAACAAACGAGGATCATAGGCAAGGAGTTTTCAAACTTCCAAAAATCACAAAGCTTTTATCGATTTTATTTACAAACATGATAGATTGGACACAAGAGACAGTGCACGAACTCTGTTGTAAGAAATTCAGACAAATGCGATACTTTCGAATATAGTAATGAAACCAATAAGAACTCTGTTTCTTCGATGCACAGTAAAAGAATAGAACATGAGCAATCTAGTAAACAAGTTCAGAAGTAAGAATTGGATACGGAAAGCAGACACGAGCATATTTTTGAAGTAATACATTCACCGAAAGAACTTCCGGAGTCAAACCTATAAAGGACATGACTAGATATATATAATTGCAGAAATACTAAAAATACATAGATATAGCTATATATATATATATATAATATATATATATTATTATTATATATTATTAATATTTATAAATATATACTAATATATTATAATATATATATTAGATATGATATAATATATTAATTATATTATAAGCTGTTGACTAGAGGGGAGGGGAATGGGGAATTTTTAAAATGGGGGAGAAACTATTTGTTTTGAGGTAGAATTCAAAATATTACGTAGGCACTTCTCTTTACATTTAGATTTGATTCAAATATTAAAAAGATATGTTGATTTAATATTTTGGTAAAATAAAGTAAATCAGGGGGCCCGTGTCGTATAGAGTCTAGAGTGGTTGAAGAGCGACCGTGCCACTGGTGAGAGTGATGACATTCTATAGGAATTCGCAAAATTTTATTATTAGTCTATAATAGTTACCGCCCGCTGAGCAGCTATGTATGATGATTTAAATCTCGATCAAATTCGTTACGTCACATAAGACGGATACGGGGCTTCTTTTCTATTGTAGCGCTTCAGATTTTGACCAGGTTCTATAAAAATCTGTAAGAATCTGTATGCAGTGCTACTTTTAAATTTTGATCGTGTAGTGTGTCTAATTTTTAAAGTATTTTTTTTAAAGATATATAATATAAAATATACAATTGACATTGTGACTTAAATTAATAGTTTATGAGTTATACTACTATGTGAACGTTTTTGTTTCACTATGGGCTTAATGAATTTAAATATTTCGATCTTCACGCCATGAGAATTACTATAAAGAGCTTTTCTTTCATTGATAATCAAAATATAATTATGTTAATTGTTAATTTTTTTTGCGTTTAAAACAATTCAATCCATTTTCTTATGGTTTATTTTAAAAACAAACATATTGGCAGATTAACTTATTATATGAAAACTCGTAAGAGTACTTAGCTGTCACAGTTTTACGCGAGCTATGTTGCCACCGGTCATGTTGTTTTGATATATATTAGCATGTAAATTGGAGTATTAGGTATTTTAAAGTACTTTTTGTTTAATTGCTTATTTTAGGATAATAAATATATTATAATTATTATATATATAATTTATTATATGTTACTATATATGGTAATATATATATATATATTATATTTACTATATATAATACTATATCTATATATATATATTACTATATATATAATTATATACATATATGATATATCTAAATATCAATTGTCATAATATGACGTCTTCCATAGACTGTTGTTTTCATACTGGCAACTTTATGCAGAAGTGTTAAAATATTTTATATAATAAATAAACAAATATATAGGTTTGCCTCATGACTGTCAAGATAGGGTAATATTAGGCAAAAAAGTAATATTTAAAAATAAAATTAAATAAAACGATATCCTTAGAAATAAAATGTGGAATGGATAAAATTTTGGTGTTTCAGATGAAGATAAAAATTAAGTATAGTAATAGTAAGGTAGAAGGTCTTCAATGCCATTTTTTAAAAAAAAACAGCATAGACTCCAAAAAAATAGTAATGAAGTATATAAAAACCAAATAATGAGCAACATCATTATAGGAAAAAGTTACGCTTCTAGTTTAGAAAAATCCATTGGCCTTTTTTCTGATAATGCACTAATTACTGATACGAAACACCATTTTTATCAAACTTAAAAGGCTTGAGGAGGCTATCTAATGCAAAGACTATACAGCAGCGTATTACTAAACATATTGACAATGTTTAAAAAGCAATGTAAAATATTTATTTCTAATTATACTATGATATACCAATAAAAAGGGGAGAGGTCATTGTTGATAGCAAAATCAGAAGAAAAAATTAGATAAAGTTTTATTATTTTTCATATAGTGGTAAGAAAATTTCGAGCAATATATGATATTTGGGGAAGATATACATTTTTTTATTTAGATAAAGTTTTGTATTTATTAATCTAACTAGCAGTCACTGTAAAAAAATTCCAGAACAGTAGCAAAATATATTTTTTAAATAGAAAGAAAAATTAAATTGAAAACAGTATCTTGCTCAATTATATATGATCAGAAAAAATTAAACTTATTGGATAAATGAAAATTAAAATTGTGATTTTTTTCATTTTTTTAGTTGTCCAAAAAAAGTGTTTTCTTTATTATTTGCATAGATATAAACTTTTTTTTATATTCATCCATCCCTAGTAAATTTTGCAGACACGCCAACTTGGTGAAGATAGTTGTTTAGATTAATTTTTTGGTATCACTGAAAATATTGGCTATTATTGCTCTGAGAAAATTTCTAGAATTTGGTAATAGTTCGAAAGGGTTATCTATGAGATTTATTAATATTCATTCGAAAACATAATTGATTATATCTTACCATTCAAAAAAGCTTATATGTCTTGTTATTCAAGGAAATGGTCGATGATCACTACTTCACTACGTCAGAAGATAAAAATAATGTACTCCGTAATAAAAAATATAGTATACTTATATATATTATATATTATATTATATATATTATATATTATTATATATCATATATTATATAATAATATTATAATATTATTATCTATATTATTATATATATATATATATATAGAGAGAGAGGAGAGAGGAGAGAGAGTTGTAATAGTACTCTTATAATTCAGAAGTGGGATGTGAAAGATATTAGAAGAGGTAAACTATATTTAAAAAATTACAAAGAGAAGTTAGAATTCGTGAATATAATAGATATATTACGTAATTATAATACTATATATATATATATGTATATATATAATATATATATATATTATATATATATATATATTTATATATAATATCTTATAATATATATTCTATATATATATTATCTAAAACTAATCCTTTTTTGTAAGTTTTTAAAAATAGAACAATACCTCTCCTAATATTCACATCCCACTTCTGAATGAGTTGAGTATATTCTACAAGTCTCTCTCTCTCTCTCTCTATTCTCTCTCTCTCTCTCTCTCTCTCTCTCTCTCTCTCTTACTCTCTTCTCTCTCTCTCTCTCTCTACTGGCACTTGGATATTCTTTAATCATATTTCCTTTTATCCTTATTTTGAAAGTCTATCAAGGTATGAGTATTTAGTCACCCTTTTAGGTGCTTTACTCTTTTCAACTATCTTGCAACTCTTGTGAATGTTGCCTCTTATGTATTCAGCTTCGTCCGATTCTTCTTCTGAAGTAGATGGCTCTTCATATGAGCCCTGAGTCACTTCTTCTGCTGGAGAAGAACGATTGGACTCTCTTTGACGAGTAGCAGTTGCTGCATCAGTTTTAAGGGACTTTTGGCTAAATTCATATATGATTGACCTGCTAAAGAAAGTTTTGGATAATTTCTGTTAGGTTTTAAAATAATCATCAAAATCATTTCCAATTGTCTTAACTTTGCAAAAATCTCTTTTCTGAGCACATTGACAATTATTTCATGGTACATAGATGATATGAAGCCCTGCCAATCTAATTCTAATTCTGTGTTAATTCTTGACATTCTGGCCGGAGGTTTAATAAAATGGCACTATTCTTATATGAATTATTAACATGAGATATCTAACACACCGATTCAATATCATGATTAATTTTAAAGTAGGTCATTAATACAGATTGAATATGTGATTTTTAAGATAGGCCACCACCACCACCCTTCTTTCCTCTAAGCTGGTATAAATAAAGTGAATATCCTCTATTTCATATTCCTGAAGTAGTTCCATATATTTTCAATTAAACGCATGCTTCAGGTTATGCAAAAATGTCTAGATATCATCATCTAGGTATAGACTATAGGTCACTTTTTTGATTTCTAAGAGCTATGAGCATTTGTGTAAAAACATGTGATACTCGAAATTCTGTTATTTTTTATTGCTATGCATCTTATTTATACCTGTAAACACTAGTTTTATTTATCTCCACTATTAGCTTACAATTGCTATTATTCGATACCAGATTTGCCCCACCCCTAATTTTAACGCTGTATAGATTAGTAAAGGTTTAGGAATCTTGCATCTACTCAGTTAGATACTAGATTTGTTCGGGTTCCTTTAGAAGTACTGTAAGAGTATATATAATATATTTACTATATATATGTATATATATATATTATATATATATTATATTATTTATATATTATATTATATATATATATATTTTATATATATAACGCGTATATATATACTATATATATTAATTTATATTATCTATATTATATATATCTATAATATATATTTATTAATATTTAATTATATATATATATTATATATATATTATATATTATATTTATATAATATATATATATATTTATATATAATATCGTTATTACAATGGATACTATATTACCAAATTTCGAATCCATGTACAGGGTTTTCACTCTTTCCTGGAAATCAGGAAAAATATAGTCAGGGAAAATAGGAAACCGTTTAAGATATGCTGAAGTCAGGGAAATCCAAAGAAGTCAGGAATTTTTAAAATTTCAGAAAATTTTGAAGAATATAACCTAGCCTAACTCTTGCATATTTTATAATTTTTTTTCAGAATTTATAATTGTGGAATAAGAGATGTTTTGATAATGTGAAAGGATGGTGCGAGGAAATGACATTCCAGTAAATTCTATTCTATCTTGTTTTTTCTATTTTAGTTCCATTACTACTATGCCCTTCGGTTGTTAAAGTTAGATATTAGGAAGTTACATACCTTATTTTGAAGTGTTATTGGTGTATGGATGTGTTTTAGAATGTAAAAATTATGATTAATCTTTTTTTTTTCTTTTTAGGGATTTAGACTTTTTTGAATTTTTTTTTTTTTGAGGTTGAGAATGATTTTGGATTTGTGCAGTTGAAGGTATTATTATTTTATATTATAAATGATTGAAGAAATAACTTTAACGACAGTGGTTGGACGTCAAACGAACCCACAGCCCACAGTTTATCAGGTGTTGGGTAAAGGACTGTGATATGTTCAAGGCATAAGTAAAGTATCGTAAACGAAATTTAGATCTATCTAAAAGGGCAGCCAAGGTCGAAGTTTTACATTCAGAGAGGAAACTCCTTTTTAAAGTTTAAAATAAAATCGGACAGGACACACCATAACTTGAAAAAATCTCCAGAATCCTTATCAAGAATACATAAATTACTGCACCTAAGACCACTGAATTATGGCAATTCCATCAACTTCTAATCATCCTCAACCGATTGTAAATGAGCCATGAGTGTTCATATTAATACCAAACAAATCACCCCTATCAATCAGTTTCATTTTTTTTTTGCATTAAAGTGATGTTACTGATCTTGAAATCATATGGCAATAAAGGCGGTGGATGTAAATGTCTTTAAGACTCGTAGTGCAGATATAGGGGACTTTAAATTAATGTATTTCCAGACTGTGCGTTAGCTTCCAATTTTTTAAATTGGGGTCGATGTAATGTAAATATATAATTTTAATTTACTATAATATATATATATTTATATTATATATATATATAATTATTATATATATTATATATATATATATAACATATATTTATATACGTATTATTATATATTATATATATATGATATTATATATATATATATAATATATTATATATATATATATTATATATATATATATATATATATTCTTATAATATATTTATATTATATATATATATAATATATATATTATTATATAATTCTATATAATATCTATTATATATAATATTATAAATATATAATATGAGTGAGTAGCTGGGCAATTGCCAGTGGGCAGCCATTTTAAAAATGGGCATTCTTGTCCAGGCAATTTGCCATTTTCAGTAATCCCGCTAAAAACTGGGATTTTAAATTACTCAAGTAAAATATGAAATTATTGATATAACAAGCATTGAAAAACAAACATGTCAAATTATAGTTTTCTCATTTTATTCGCATTTGTATGTTAATGGTATTGTATTTTGTATTCTATAAATAGTCTTCATCAAACACCTTCCTCCCAGATTGGGGTAAAGATGCAACATGCCCAAAAGCTGAAATAGTAGAAAAGATATGATGCAAGTCGAAAGATTATTAAGCACAGGCTACGTCCCTTTCATACCTTTTTAATGAGATGCTTAGTACGTCAGAAAATCCGATTAGAGCTTCGGGATCGCAACAGACTCTCACAATGGCATTTTTGTCATTTTAGAACATTAGAACTAAAAAACGAAGTAAGCCACATGTTATAAGAACTGTTCCAGCACACAGAACCCATCACCAAAACATGTTATGCATCCGACAAGCATCTAGGGTTGTCATAACTTGCATAGTTAATCACAAATCTAAACTGCTATAGCATAAAAAATCCTAGGGTTGTAATATTACATAGTATCCAGAAGTGTACAACTAAGAAAAAATCTATAGGTAAGTAACGCCACCACAAAAAGTTAATAACTTTCTAGTAAATGCAGTTTACATAATCATACTGTACAAAAACCCGTAATGTTTGGCTTTAATAATATTATACTATATCACAAACATCCATATACCTCTGCCCTACTCTTAAATGTTGAACTCGAGTCATACTCAACAACATCCTGTGGCAAATCATTTTTAACACCCTGTTGGCTGAATGAATGCTTTTTACATCAAGATGGTATCTTTCTTCTTAATTTTACTATGGCCCCCACCTGCCTCTGCTCTACTAGAAAAATTTTGGTCTCTGTATTATAATAGATTTAAATATTATTGTATCTTGTATAAATATCCCTTGCACTACTTGCTTTCTACAGAAACACATTTCTAAATCTCAGCTCTCCTGATAAAGCTCTTACGCTCAAACCAGCATCACTTGTGTCTGCTATTTGCTCTCTCTTCTGCGTAGCATTCTAGTCTTTAATAAAGATCAACTGTGCACAATACTCTAATACTGGCCTAACATAATATTATACCAGTTTCTTATAATCCATTGGAATCTTTGTAAACTCATTACGATTTTTATGCCAGCCACTAATAGCTTTATTTCTTGCTCTCAAACACTGATTAGCTACTTTTATTACTAGCAGTATTAAGATAGGAAGGTTGATTGTGGTCAAAACTAACAAATTCCATTACATCGTTTATTAAAACTTTTATTTGAGGAACTTAGATGAAGAACACTTTTTTCTATTAAATTCATTTGCACTTATCTCTGCCCCAAAAAGTATCAGTCATTTTGAATATTATAAATCATTCCTATCCTATGAGGTAGCCATTATGGTATCATCTGCAAATTGAGAACTTACATTTAAGTCCTTGGTCTAAATAGTTATATAGGTATAATGAGGAACAACTAGTTACCCCAGCAACTGACCTGTGGGACCCTGAATTCACTATTTTCCATGATCGAGCATTGCCATATATAGATTGTACACAACGTTTTTTCTATTCACAACATCTTTAATCAAGGATGTCCATATCCACCTTATACCTACATGCATAATTCTTATCAGGCTTATGGGGGTCACTTTTACCCCTCACACAACACGGAATTCATTCTTATTATGAACTTTCATTATACTCCTCTGAAAAACTCACATTTCTTTACTCCGACATGTCCTTTACTGACTCAATCCACTTTTATTCGGACTCCCAGCGGTCGATTCCCAGCACACTCACCACCGATTATCTACCTATTATCATCCAGTCTTTACTTTGTTCAATAACTAGATATATTTCATTTCTTTTCTTTATTAATTTATTTTCCATTCTTTTAATTTAATTCTTTAATACTATTTTCTATATGAATTAATATATTTTACTATTAAATGACAATTATTTTATAGGACATGCTTACAGATAATAGATAACTCCGTGTATCTGGAAAGTAATCTATCTTTGCTTAGTTTATTTTAATAAATTTTAATAGGCTACTTTAATTAATTGCAGAAGGTATTTCAAAACTAAACTTAAAGAACAATACTCTTAATTAGAATTTATGCTGATTATTACTAAAAGTATCATGCATTTTCTTTTAATCTAACCACATTTTATTTCATTTTCATGAAACTTTCATAATAATATGTATGTCTTATATATATATAATTTTACGTAATGAATTCATCAAATTCCTTATTAAAATTTAAATGTATTTTTATATGCTCTCATCTCTCTAGAGTCTAGATATCTTCTTGATCTGAAATATAATCTAAAGCAAAGGATTATTTTGTAATATTTAATATTTTTGAAATTCTTTTAGTAAATTGTGCTTTTACTCCTCCATCCTTAATTAACTTTTTAAATCTTTTCCATAATTTTGAATTTAATGAAATGAAATGTAAAATTGCCTATTTCTCTCAGCCTTTTCTTTCATTGGCTATCATTTTGTCAACTTTTCATATTGATAAAAAGAATATTTAAATTTTGATTTACAGCTATACTATGCATTATTTAAAAACATCAAAACTTGGTACTACTTTTTGTTTTTTTCTCTTTAATATTTCATCCTTATCTTTCATTTGTTCTCTGACAATACTTATAAATAATATTAAATAAATAAAAAGATGCTTTTATTATTGCACATATTTTAAATTTTATTTTTGGAGATAAGTATGGTAGATTTTATCTTATCTTGATTACCAGCACCTTGTATATCAGGCTTTGTGTCTCATGCTTGTCTTATCAGTATGCAAATCTAGTATATTACAGTAGAGGAGTTGTGTTGGATTGTTCTTGACTATTATTAAGAGTATACCATATATATATATATATATATATATTATATATTATATATTATTGAAATATATTATAGTCTATATAAAATAATTATTTATATATATAATATAATATAATATATATATATATATAGTATATATATATACTATATATATATATAAATATATATATATTATATATATAGTGTAGTATATATATATATATATATATATATATATATAATATATATCATATATATATATATGGTCTAGGCCAATATAATGTTGAAAATATTATAGTTTTTATTTATATTTTTTACCTTAGTAGTCATCAGGGTTGTGGAGTCGGTTCAAAAATTTTCCGACTCCGACTCCGACTCCACCCTCTTCAAACAATTACCGACTCCGAGACTCCGACTCGCACCCTTTTGAAATGCCGACCCGACTCCCGACTACTACCGCCTACGGCGGTACCACACACCTCCACGTTTCTTTATTGAAAATTACCGACTTCTTGGAAATGCATATTACCGACTCCGACTCCGACTCGACACCCCGCCGGAGTCACACCTATTCAAAAAATACCGACTCCGGACTCCACCTCAAAATTGCCGACTCCGACTCCGAACTCCACTCTCTTCAAAACTACCGACTCCCCGACTCCGCGACTCCGACTCCGACTCCACAACCCTGGTAGTCATGCATAGGGTTGGGAAAAAAACTGTTTTTTTTGAAATTGTGTTTTTTTCATGTTTTTTTCCTTTTTTTCAGTTATTTTTGGTTTTTCATTAAATGTATTTTAAAAATATAAAGAGGCTAATAATATTTCATTAATATTGAGTATTTTTTTCTTATTTTTTCAAATAATAAGGATACTTAACTTTTGAAATTAAACAAATATTCCATTTATGATTTATAAAATAGCAGAACTACCGTATCTCTTATATTTTAATCAATTGTATTTCGTCGTTACAATTTTACAGTAGGTTTGTAGCCTGCAGACTGCTGTTTGTAGGCTTCTACTTACTAATTTAACTATGTAACTATGTATTTTACATTTGTATCATATAATCATATTTATAATTACTTTTAAATATTAATTGTATATTATATTTATATAGAATGAGTCTGAATGACAAAACTCAAAGGTGACTTAAGGGGATTGGCAAATGGAAATAATTAAAAATATGAAAAAATTGCTATACCAAGATTGTAAATGATGGAGGATGAGTGAATGGCTAAATTAAATATTTGCTTTGGAATATCAATCACTAGTCCCCACTAATCACTAGTCCCCACTCCCCAGATCCCCAGTCACTACTGAGGTACTGGCTACTGATGCTATGACTACTGTTTTCAAGGCTTCATTTATTACTGGTGCCCATCACTGTGGCTGAATCAGCCAAACATTTAATTTTGAATGATGACTGATAAGTCCTGATATCTCAGTCGGTATGAAGTATCATGTTGAAGAATGACAGTGTGCAGCGGCAGTAACAGGACTCTTAGCTTAGCTGCCTTAGCATAATCATCTCTTTCATTTGGCAAATTTTCAGAATTTCCTAGTTCTGGGCAAGTCTATGAGCGCAGATTATCATACGATTGAGCAATGGATAGATACTACATCGTCATGTATGTGACCTCAGACCTGCAAACTGTCCTCACTAAATGACAGGCCCCAAACATAAAATGGTTCATATTTCAAATCTGTTGAGGGGGCGCTTAAAGAATGCCAACCGTTTTTATCTTTCCTTTATACAAAAGTTCTTACAGTCACACGACTTTTGTTGGCAAATAGTGTGGCATTTTCTATGCTACTGAATATGATCGTGACACGTAGTTTTGATCACGTAATTGAATTGTTATGATAAAATAGGATGTTACTGAAAGCTGAATATTCAGTAGTAAGAAACCAATAACACCAAACCATTAATGAATGGCCCACAAACAAAATGCCGGAACACTAAGCAATGAGAATGATCTCTATAAAGATTTTCGAGAAGACCTTATATAACACTATAAAAAAATTAGCTATGAGGAAACATCCATGATAGAAACTGGGATTTTTTTGACTACACACCCCTCAGGAGAAGCTTTCTGTCACAGCAGTTCTTAGTTTTAGGACTATTTCTCGTAAAGTTATGTAGCTGAAGAATAATGAACGAATTTTAACTTGTGAAATATCCCCATTTTTTCTCTACCATTAAGAGAATTATCTGTGGTACCTAGTATTTTTCAAATTTGTCATGCCTATTATTAACTTATTTTGCTTTAACCTCTTTTCTTGGTAAGCTGCACAAAAATGTCCCCAATTTATAATATTGTGAGTGCATAAATTTTTAAACCGAGGAGAAAACCCTTGAATTTGTTAATCTATGGATATAATTAATCATATATCAATATAACGATGTATATAGGCCTTCCGAGCATTACTGTAATTTGTTAAACTTACGTGAGATGACCAAGATAGTGGGTCCCATTAATGGTATAATTTGTGTTTATCTTGATATCTAATTCTTCCTGGCCTCAAAATTCCAAAAGTTTTTGTTTTTGTTGTTTCTTGCCCATTTGGTAGTTTTTATAAACTTAAAAGTAATAGAAAAAAGGAAAAAAACTCAGTGGCTTCTGTGATTGATTTGTCAGTGTTTGGCTCCTTTCCTCTCACGCCTTTTAGTCGATGAACATAATTTACTCAACCTATAAAGATAGGATTTGCCTCTCAGAGATATAATTATGCAAATAAATATTAATTATAGAACCTTAATAAGCTATTTTTTATAGATGTCTTCAAAAACGCATTTGGATATAAATAGTAACACTCCAAAGTGAGAGATTCTCTCGCGATTCATTTATAATTTTCAACAATCTGTAAGTTACCGACGATCAAATTTAATTTACACAGTACAAAAATAAGTGATTTCATGATTATTGGCCAGGAAAGGTTTATGAATTAAAAGGCATCATTTTTAATTCGTAAAAAGTCCAATTATATCTTAAAGACTTAACAGCCACCTTCTGATATGTTTCCTTGGTTGATTTTTTTTTCAAACCATGCTTAAAACAAATCTATAATTTTGAATGTACAAGATAGTCTGTTTCGTGCTTTCCCATTACTCGGGAGTCACATTGTGTATTTGATCTGTAGTACAAATATATCTTCATATTGTGGTTTATAATTTTAACTAACACTAGATGTGGATGTCTTTCTACAAACATGAAAGTTTTTTATCCTCGTGAATATGAGTCGTATAGGTTTTAATAATCATTATTACTTTTATATTCTTTTAAATCTATTTTTTATATAGAGTTGCAATTAATATTTGCCTTAATATATTACATGTGTAAGTTGATGATAAACTATCCTTTTAGAGAACAATTGGATCATTAAAGAATTTTCTTTTCAGATTATTTAGTTTGATGGCTGTGCTGCTCACTAGTATACAAACAAATATATAGTCATTTGTTAATAAGGGGGATTTAATAACAAATATATATTTTGCCATCATTTTGTCTATGGGCGACTTTAATTATTATATGTGGTGGATTTTTTGGAAACCGGTCATTGGGAAAAATGTTTGGTGATGCATTTGGGGAGTCATCTCTAAAGATGAAACTGTTGCCAAGGAGCTTACAAGCCAATATAAGGTCAAGTACTAACTGGCAGGCAGTTTATTTTTACATACATGTACAATGATGATAATGTCGTGTAGACGATAAAATGTCAATTAATAAAGAAATGAAAAGGATTTATTAGATAATGAAAAAAAGCGTAGGAGGACGTCTCTGCCAAGAGGGGTAAATATTAAAGGAATCCAAGATGGTTTCTAAAATTATCCCCATTAAGACTCATATTTTGAAGAAACTTCAAATGATTTTCCTTATAATGGACATTGTTTGAGAAAATTTGAGGAAAATGTCAGAAGTGATTGTAATACTCGTTCTTGTAAGAACTGTGAAATATATGATGTAAATAATCACATTCGAAATCCAGTATGTTATAATCTTGCCCATCTCTTGGAAGGCATTATTCTTGGTATTATTGAAGTTACTTGAGGACCTTTGAGATTTTTCTATATTGTTTTCTGAAGGAGTAAGTACCAGAGGTAGTGTTCTAGATATTCCAATGTTTGATGACAAGGGGTGGATTGAAAGGAAAAAAAATATTACTTAAAAAAATTGCGGCTTCCCTAAAACTAACACCAGGAGAAGATAATTTACAGAGTAGATTATTAGATGAGTTTTCCAAAGGTCACAACATATACCATTTTGGCTAAAAAAAGCAAGTAACTATAAAAGAATTTGTTAGGAACTTTCACAATAATCTCGCATATATATATTAGCTATTATCTTATAATAAAAGGCCTTTCAAATTTACATATAATTCTCCCTTGATTTTTATCTTTGTTATTTTATATTGTGTGTAATTCTCTATTTCGGAATTTTTAAATGTGAACTTTAAAAGTGACCCATATTAGCCTGGATAATTTAATTTTTAACTAAAAAATTAATCTAAAATAATTTTCTCCATTAATATACAAAAGCAATCGAAGTAATAAGCTGAAACTTTCTAAGTTTGGCTCCCTTCCAGTTGGGAATATTTATTCGTAGAGAACATAGAATGACGAAAGTAATTGTGATCCTCCATAAAATGATCATAGATAACCTCTTACTGACACAAATACCAATGTAAGTATGCTATTAAAACTTTTCAAATAATTATAATTTAGTATTGAATACTACTGTTTTGTGGTGGCTGCAGAAGATCAAGATGGCAAAACAATGATTTTGAAATAGTAAAGTGTGAAGGCTCTTCTCAATAAAAATGATACTCACTGTTATAGTGATGTGACTTTAACAAACAAAAATAATAAGTAAATCTTACCGTTTATTCCTATGATATATAAAATTTTCGCTGGGGAATAGATATTATTTGGTTTTGAATAAATCTTTGACTATTGTGATGACCAAAAGACAATACACTCAATTGATTTAGGTGTGATTTAAGCCTAGCGTATATTTCCAAATGATTAGTCATAGCTCAAATACCTAGATTAATAAGGAAAAAAGATAGGAACTAAAAGATCATAACATAGAATTGTTATGAGTGCTATTAAAAGTCGCAATGTTGTTTACAGAAGAGGAACTAGAAAAAGTAATAAAGGTAAATATGTGTATTAAAAATGGCTATGTATGGCCATACAGTATTTTATTACAGATGCCAGAAATTACTAAAGTTGGAAATTAGAAAGTATTGTGTGACATTAAGGGACTCTCCTAATACTTATAAGAGATAAAGAACTTAGATATGCGTTCCGAGAGGAGGACGTAGAGCCAGGATGGATTTTCTGGGTTCGCAGGTAGAAGTAGCTTGAGGAGACGCCTGAGGAGGTTAGGTGTTTTCTCAGGTAGAAAGGCCGGCGATTTCTCAGAGGGGACATGAACAAGTCTACAAAATATTCTACATCTTATTGATAATACAGGAGTCAGAGACCAATTAAATTTTTCAGTTAGGTAGAACATGGACAGGTGGACCAGGGGGGCATAATAAGAAATTAAGAAGAAGAAAGCATGCCATTTAGATTTAAGAATGCATTGCATTCAGCATAGGGTTGTAATTTGTGCAATAGTCTGCCAGAAGGAAGTTGTTGCTGTGTGACCTCTCGAATTTTGCAAGACATTTAGAGGTTAGATTCAATTTATGGATGGTTGGGTAATTCTATAATATTATTGACCGAAAAGCCAAAAAATTGGGAGTGGGTTTTTTAGTTTATTGAGTTTATTTTAATAAATCAGATTTGTTCTCATTATATATGTTTTTCATAACTTTTTTAATGATGGTATGAGTATATTAGAGAAGTTTAGAAAGAGATAGATGTGACCCAATGTTAAGTTCCATTAATGTGTAATGTGAGAATGGTGTTTTGTGACATCCCTTGTTGAGTACTTTCCTATATTCTCATATCTCCAAAATTAGTTTGAACTTAGCTCCTTATAATGTAGGGAATGAGTTTGGTCGTGGTAAATCCCGGCCCAAATGTGGTTAAGAGAGCCTTCAAGGGTGCCCTTTATGAGGATATATTTGGCTGATGGGTAATGTTTTTTGGGATGTCGGAAGATTGAGGCAGCTTCGTTGCCGCGGTACTGTTCTCGTGGCCAAATGGATTGAGCGGGGAAAGCTGGAGACGGTTATGGTCCTCGGCCACAGGGACATTGTGGGCTGCCTCCCACTTGGTGGCCCTTTGTTTACGGTCCCTTCCCTAATATAGTCCTTTAAAATTGTACCTTTAATGTTGGCCTTACTTACTGGCTTTTTGATTACGACATCTTGAACTCTGAATAGGCAGTTTTTATATTTATGTTCATTAATCATATTCTTTTAAACTCAAATAAGTGGAAGAACTAAAAATATTAAGCGATTTAATTATAAATTTAATAGATTAATTTTATATTATTATATTATATATATTATATCCGTATAAATAATTATATATTTATTATTAAAATTATATAACATTGTATATAAAGGCCATATTATATTATATTTTACTATAATATATAATTATTTATATAATATATGTAAAACCTTTTTATATTAAAAAACAATACACACCATATGCAGTAAACAAATGTTCTATATTATTTATATATATAGTAGATTATATATTATTAATCCCCTGAGTATTTTATAGTTTGTTGTAACTGGGAAGTTTATTTTTGGTTAATAAAATTTTATTAAATTTTTTTATTTATCCTCAAGAAGATAGAATCTGCTCTACGCGTAAATTGAAGGAATTTATTGTATTTTATTTCAATGACTCCATTTTTGTTTAATATTTTTGATAGTAAATGGATGAAAGATAAGCCAAAGCATTTTAATGCATTACTGCACCTCAACTTCAAAACAATTTGTTAATGTTTTGAAGCAATTGGTGGCAAAGTACGTGAATAAGTGTATTTAAGAGATATATGTTTGATATGCTAGGAATAAACAGCGGTTTGTATATAATAGGGTAAATGTAAAATCAGAACTATGGATGGTAAGGTGGTATAGACTGGAAGGACTAATCTAATGGGATGACCGCTGGTGTAAACAGAGAGATAATTAATGAGGAGTTAAAGAGTTTTTAGAGATGTGCTCAAAAGTGAGCTGATATAGAAGTCCACACAATGAATTACCTCCTCAAAACTTTACATTAATCTCCATCTTATGTTTTTTTGACAAAAGTCACTGAGCATCTTTTTATAATTTTGCTTCCCTTCCATGTTGGTGACATTAGGTGTGTACCCGAGAACTGTTTTGTGTTTTACTTCTCTCCTCATTCACTTGGAAAACTTGGCCGTGCCTAGACCTAGCAATGTTGTCTATTAGTTAAAAATTTCTCAAACATTAAGTGGTAAATGGTTTTCTTACAGGAAAATACTTTATTTGGTGGACCTAAACATTTTTTAATATTATTTTGATTCTGGATAAGGTTTAGGGAGGTTAGAAAACCATATGATGTCAAATCCTTTCCGGTAGTCACCAATCTACCTTAAATAGAGGCGCTAAAGAATATTTAATAGGGACAATCTTACCATCTTCTCCCGAGTTGGGATAGATGGACCAAAGCAGTGATGGAATGTGGTCTGGATTTTGTGTGCGCAGCCCTAATGAACAAAGTTCTAACTTGTCAAGTGTGTGGAGTTGTTACCATCCTAATTCCTTTATAATTATAATTTACTACCAGCTAGAACATTGGTTCATAGTGTATTTTTGCCATCCGTAATAACCAAATTTCATTTAAATCCGGAGGGAGTGAAGGTGTAGCGGGAATTGCACATGGCCACAATTAATAGAGCTTTTAAGTAAAATTATTATACAAGGAAGAAAGGAAGGCTGACCAGAGATAATACTATTTACAACTTATATAGAGGTCTCTATATCCACTCTACCGGTTTATTGTGTACCCGCTAATATAAAGGCAACGTTGAGCAAACATGCGCCGGACATCCTACATGCCTTCCACAAAATATTATATACGAGAGTGCACCTCTTGGCCTTCCGTGTAGTTGCAGGCCAATTCATCCCCTTTATAGAAGGCATGTTCTCTTCAAATTCAGTAAGATTTTGAACAGTAATCCCTAAAAGTTACTTCCTCAAATTAATATAATAAGTTATTTTTATCAGTTTTCAAGAGAATTAATTTTGATGTCTCAAAATTTTCCATTTATTATAAATATTTCACGTTATTAGAAATACCAAAATTTGAAAAGAAAAAGAGGAAGAGGAATAGTAAGAAGAATCTCAGTGAAAAAGGTGTGCTGTGTGAAATAGTGTAAAAGTTCAGGTAATGGCAATCATTCGGCTTTACTAGATTTGGAGGGGCATTGATGCCTCTCACGAACAAGCATACAACTATACAAGAAGATTACTATGCCTCGAGTAACGCAATTTACTAACACAAGGCACCTTAATTATGTGCCATGTGAGCTTATTTCCGTTCTCCTGCCCAAACCTAGCGGTTGAAAAATTGCTCTAAAGATACTCTATATATTTCCATATTGATTTTAATAATCGGGTCAAACCTAAGTCTTTAACGTTCTAGAAGTTCATAAAGTAAGAAGTATAGCTTAATATATTTTACTCAACCCTCTATTCACTATGTGGGAAAAATTCTTTAAAAATGTGCTGTAAAATTTGAGAAA
Organism: Trachelipus rathkii; assembly: GCA_015478945.1. Taxonomy (NCBI): domain Eukaryota; kingdom Metazoa; phylum Arthropoda; class Malacostraca; order Isopoda; family Trachelipodidae; genus Trachelipus; species Trachelipus rathkii. The sequence goes on along the minus strand of JABUQX010123946.1, from coordinate 4,178 downwards.
AACTGAAACTTCCCAAAAAGGACTCGCAAGTTAGTTTGACTGTTCAAGAAGCCACTGTCGTGGAAGATTATTCTATTGTTGGCGCGAAATGCGGCATGGCTCGCTCAAAACGATAATTAGCCAAGATGGTGTTATTCAATATATTTAGAAGACTCTGCGCAAAAAACGTGAAGTTTAGCGATTATGATATTATTTAATATAATAGGTTTACCAATTATATTATATTATAGAGAGAAAGTGGGGTTTGCTGCCAGATAACAGTTTATCTCCTCTCTGGAGGTGTTGCTCTCGTATTCTCTCTCGAGGTGTGAATCATCATAAATGCTCACCACGTAAGGGATTTGCTCTTGTGATATTTCGTCTCCTTCTCTACTTCATTTATTGATGTATCAATATATGATACTCATTATTAGGAAGTTGTTTAGTCGCTGTTTATCGGTGTGTGAGCTTTGTCTCTCTCTTTGCTCCTGGCTCTCTTGAATAACCTATCTAGTGCGACCCTTGGTCGAAATAGTATATGTTAGAAACTTATAAGAGATATTCAAACATCTGCAATCTTGTTCTCTGATTTTTATTTTATATTACACAGGAATTAAGGAATTCTTTTTAGTTTATTGTTGAGCGTTTTTTTTTACGATTTTTTCCTACGCGCTTTGACAAAACGAACGCAAACTCGAGCGTTTTTAGGCATATTACGTTTGGTACGCCCAATACGCGCAAATCTTAAGGCTCTGGCAACAATTACTTATCAGAGTATCCTTTGTATCCACATAGATACAGTGCTCCTTTATGCATAAGTCCTGTGAACCATTCTTGCTGAAAAAATTGTACAAATTTTATTACTAACAGCACAACTTTTCATATCTTGGCTCTAAAAGTGAAAATTATTTTAAACATTATTATTTCGAATTATTTTGAAATATAGTACAATTATAAAGATAATTTATTATGAAAGATATTCATATCGCTGGAGCGCTATCTGAATTGCCCAAGCAATTTTTAAACCCTTGAACCGAATGCCCCATGTACAATTTTCTATTAAATTAAAATTCTATCTCTGCCTGAAATGAATTCCAATGCATTTAGGTTATGAACTATTTTTAAGTAATTTATCTTGGTTTCACTTTCTTAGTTCAACTATTATTTTGACCTGTGTATGATTAAGTAGCACGATAAGCCCTAATTTACCCGATTTTTTTTGTGCTCAGGAAGAAAAAAAAAAATTCACCCAAAAAGCTTAATAGATTTTAATTAATACTTTGTATAAGTAAACCAAGATGTGACTCGAGCCATTCTAGTTGAGACCATTATCTCTAGCTAACTTATAAACATATATAAATCGATTATATTTACATTGTTAACATGCAGCTAGTCATTGACCACTGGGACCCCGATTGGCCCCACATTATAACCGGACCGTATATATACATATATTTATATATATACTCATATTATACTATATATATATAATAGATAAGTACTAATACTCCAATTTTATTATGAGTGATATATTATTTTTTCTTTGTGCCTCGTATTATCCTTTTTTAATGATACTTATAGTTAATATATTATTAATATCTTCCCTATATATATATAGTATATTTATATTTCGCTTATTTTCATATATATTCCAATTACTTATATTAGTGTCTTTAATACCCCGCGAGTTTTAGCCGTAAAGATATTTGACCTATAGAAGAGCCTAATAAGTTATATTATATATTATATATTTATTTATATATCATGAAAGGTAAGGGTTTATTATACTCTACTTTTTTTATTTTATGTATATATATGTACTTTTATTTAATCAATAGTATTTTTTATTATTTTTTATTTATTTGTACGCAATATCTTTCGTTATATATAATAATATTTACAGCATCATACATTTTTATATAGTTAATAGTATACTCGGTCTAGTTATCGGATTATATATCATATTATATATTATTCATATTATTGAATATTTACTAGTTTATTTATTATAATAAACTTATATATAGATAATATATATTACTAGCCGGGTCGTTAGATTGTTTTTTATTATACTTAACTATATTCTGGATATATATATATATATTCATCAGTTATTATTTTAAAATAGCCATTATATCCAATATAATTTGTTTGCTCATATATAGTAAATATAATTACAGTTTATATTTATATAGGTGTGCTTGAGATTTTCTATATTCAGTTATATTTAAAATATTAATATATTAATATATATATAGTTATATATTATTAGTATTATATCAGTAATTATTTATTATAGTTTATCTATATATTTATATATTATTATATATTACTGAATTAATATGAATTATTTTTATACTCCTTAATTATTATTATTATTTTGGTTTTTTGTCTGTTTTTTTTTATATATATATATATTTTTTATTTTTTTTATATATTATTTTATTTATTGATAGGGCGCTAGACCTCGATTACCTGCACGTTATTCGCGTGTCACGGTATGGTTATCCGTGAGTACTCGGTCTAAATTTATTTATGATACGTTAAACAGATATTGCCACAGGCGTGCGTTTCTCCTTTTTGACTTTACCATCAGGATTAATGGCTTCCTGCACTCTTAAACTCTTGCATCGATGGAATACATAATCACTCTCTAACTTCCTAAAAACCTAATTTTATTGCTCTTGTCTTTAAGAGAATCGCACCCGCCCATATTGAATGGCATTAGAAGTGTCAGTGCACTGGGGTGAAAAGTTATTTGGGAATCGTTTATCTAACTCTATTTACATAATTTCCTGTGTTGTTGAAGGGTTGGGAGAGTATGTGTCTATTGTGAAAATATACCAAAACATCTCGACCCAGCTATAACAACTCTCTCGAGAATCTATTCGGAAATCTCCTACCTTCGACTGCCTGTGGCTTTAAAAATCTTTCTTCCTTATCTACCGTACAATATTCTTATACTTCTGCTACGTGTTTCTAGGCACCTAACATGCAAATACGATTTTTTCTCATCGGCCTTATTGCGGATTACTAAACCTAACTTTTTATTCTTGTCGAATCTCCATTGCCCCCTTACCTGGATATGCCACACAATCTTGTTCGTCTTTTAAAATTGATTTTTGTATATCTATTATCATTAATTATTTACAAATAATAGCCTCTATAATTTAATATAGTTGACAACGATTTATTTTGAAGCACATAATAAAACATGAATCCTGGGTTTATTTATATAGTATACTACACCGATATATTGGTATTTCCTCTCATTTACATCGATATTTATTAATGTAGGTGTTATGTAGAGGACAGTTATATATCCCGATAACTTATTTATAATACATCTTTCTTATTATATTATATATCAAGTAATATAATATATATATATTATTATAAGATCAACCACTGTCCGTGAGCATTGTGGTGCATGGTGATGTGTTGGTCTCAGGTAGTTGCAAAGGGATTGCTTTCGAATTTGCGAACACCCATTCCCGCCGAAAAGAGGATTGAAGTACGCAACTGAAAGTGGCGTTTCCTAGAGCCACCTTATACTATTCAGGACCGACACGAGTAACACACTTTTCTTACGAGTTTTCTTTCCAATTACTCCGACTCGCAGTTCCCCAAACCGAATTCTACGAGAGACCTGTGATAAGCCCTTCACCCCTTGATACACTGACATTCATAGATAATTTTGCAACATTTATTCTTTTTTTTTAGAATATTATGCCATTTTAGAATAGGGATAACTTGTTTAATTGTCTTAAATTAGTCGATTGCCCATTATTATAATTATATATATTAATATATATATAATATATAAATGAGAGAGATCATTCCTTTCTTATTATATAGATACTTTATTACAAATAGTTTATATTTCTCTCCTACTAAATAATTCCTACTATTAATTATAGTGTTCGATATCGACAGCTCTAGTGTATATCTTTACTGTAGCCATTCTAATAGTATATAGTATATATAGTATATATATATAATATATCCGCAATTTGTGATAGTTTCCCTAGCTATCTGACCCTACTTGTATGTTTGCGTTTTCGTTTTGGCATATTGTCTTACGCTCGTAAGAAATGGTAAGAGTTTGCTGTTCGTTTTTGTCAAACAGTGCAAAATCGGGTGTGAAATGCTCACCCAACCTAAGGAATTTCTTAATTCTATAAGGTTGCTATTTCCCC
>JABUQX010123945.1:35000-36435 GCA_015478945.1 Trachelipus rathkii | reverse complement strand
TATATATATATATATATATATATATATATATAGGTATATATATATATATATATATATATATATATATATATATATATATATATATATATATATATATATATATATATATATATATATATATTATGTTTTTTGAGATAATGTACAGGACCCACCACGGCCCACTAAGAAGCGGCCTCACTGGGTTAAATAATCAACTCCAAGGGTGAGTCCTGGCTTATACATATATTAAATGTCAAAAAAAAATTTGGATGTTTAAATGAATATTCAGTCAAGAATAAAAAACTAAGTGAAACGATGTCCTCACATTATAAATAGTCCTAAAATTTGTTCAACAAAATCGTGGTGTGGTTATTACAAAAGAATATTCAGTTCATGAAGATAATGATAAAATAGAGCATTGCTAGCAAACATCATGAGATAACCTTTTAGAAGGTGTTACGGACCATAAAATAGGAAAACGTCGACGGAGAATGGGGTCCAGTTGAGGATATATATATATATATATATATATATATATATATATATATATATATATATATATATATATATATATATATATATATATATATATATATATATATATATATATATTTTTTTATCATTTTCTCTTTTTTTCCTTCAAGACGGGGGTAAGTGACATGATCGGAAAAGAGAAGTAGTGAAGAAGTACACAAGTCGAAAAGATCGCCCAGTTTACCGCCCCTCTATACCTATTAGTGAGAACTCGTCGCAGTCAGAAAATCCACCCTAGAACTTCACGGGACCGAGACGGACCCTCGCTATGCGCGGCATATCGTCATGTAGGTTCATCCCTGGCCCAGGTGCCACAACTATACTCCTCACAAAACCATGCCAATCATTCCTATAATGTACTTTTCCTCTTGCTTGAACAAACTCACATTTCCTCCAGTTAACATTCGTTTACTGACTCAATCCATTTTTTCTTCGGTCTCCCAGCCGGTCGATTCTCAACACACTCACCACTATACATCCGCTTAACCAACTGACTGTCATTCATCCTTTCCACATGACCAAACCATCTCAACGTACTTTCATTTATTCTCTCATTCACTCTTTTCTTCACACCACATAACTCTCTAATACGATCATTCCTCATTTTGTCAATTCTTCTCACACCTAACACGCCCATAAGATTGTCCATCTGAACACATTGGACTTTAGATCTATACCTCTTATTCCAGACCATAATCTCACTAATATACATTAACACAGGTAACAACATACCCTCATGTAAGACCCTAGCACACTCAAGACTTAGTCCCTTTACATTCACCAACGATTTAATTGCACCAGCCACCTTCCTGCCATTCACAACTTTCCTACTACACTCTGCATCATCCGTTCCCTTTTCATCCAACATATATCCTAAATATTTAAACTCAGACACTTGTTCCAGCTGCTCACCATTTAACAT
>JABUQX010123945.1:0-27500 GCA_015478945.1 Trachelipus rathkii | reverse complement strand
GTCCCAATTACGCCGTTATTGCGAGGGGTATATATATATACGATTATATATATATTATATGATATATATAGTATATATATATATATATATAAAGTTTATATATAGATATATTATAGATATATACTATATATATATAAATATATTATATATAGTATAGTAGTATAGTATATACTATATATATTATATAATACTATATATATATAATTATATATATTATATATGATAGTATATATATATATATATATATATATAGTATAATATATATATATAATATATAGATTATATATATATATTAATATATATAATATATTATATATATATATATATAATATATATTATATAATATAATACTAAATAAATATATATATTAATTACTAGTATATATATATAATATAAATACTATATAATGATATATAATATATAGTATATATATATAGTATATCAGAGCTGGGGTTTGCGCCACCGAGTTTTCGCCGATGCGCCTATAAATTCGCACGCGCGCATAGCGCCATAGGCGCCAACCAATTTTTAAAAAAGTGCGGATAAGTAGCAAAGGCGCACAGCCAATTCTCTGCGCCGTATAGCCGCCCGCCTATTAACAAGAACAAAGATGGCATTTTTGTTTACCTAAAAGTTAGAACTTAGGAGAAGCGTGGCAAGGTTTGTATCATTCTAAAAACCAGTGTTAAACTTATATAGTTCCGCGTTATATACTACTATATATATAGAATATATATATATAATATATATAATATAATTATATATATATATAATATATACTAGTATTAATAATATTTATTTATATATATATATATATATAATATATATATATATATATATAATAATTAATATATATATATATTAATAATAATTATATTATAAGATATATAAATTATATAAAATTTGCATACCAAAATTTTTATAGTATTATTTGTTCTATAAACAATATTATTATTATATATATAATATATATATATTATATATATATATATTAATATATATTATATTATATATGTATATTATATTATATTAAATTTGGGTTAGAAACTAAAGTATAAACGAAAATTTTATAAGGCTACTTCTATATTATATTATTTTATACTGTTTTAAGTATAGTAGTATTACTAATTAACTGCTTTTTATTTTTGATTACTATTATTTTTATTATGTTATATTATATTTATATTAGTTTTAATAAGAAAAACATAGTATTAAGGTTAATTTATTATTAATATATTATTATATAATTTAATTATTATGCCTTAGAATTATTAATTGAGGAAATTTATTGTTAATGATCAGACCTAAGCTGATCATTAAGTATTATCATTTTATGTATATTACGATTTTAATTTATTATTTATTTTATAATTATATTATTTATATATATTTATATATTAATTATAATTATTTTTTATTGATTATTATTGATATTTTAAGAATCATATTTTTATTATTTAATATTTAAGTATTTGTAGTCATTATTATTACTATTATTTTATACATTAATTATTATATTATTTAATTATATTAATTTTTAAATTTTAATTTATTATTATTATATTATTATTAATACTTTAAAATGTATATATGAATATTCAATTGCATTAATAGTTATGACTATTAGTAGTTAATTATAACTAGTTATTAATTATCATCACAATCAGTAGAGTTAGTAACTAATTCCTATATTATTGTTTTATTAATGTAATCATTTAACTCATACGATGTTTTATTATTGAAGCTTGAATTACATTTAAATTTGTTTATGTTTAATTGTAAATGATTAAATGTATTTCTTACCTTAATGTAATTATCAATTTAATTATTAGATAATGAGTTATTAAATTTATCTTACGGTTTTTATTATTTTTTTTTATAAATATTATATTATATTTTATATTATTATTTATTATATTATTATATATTAATCATTGAACTATTATTATTATTATTTAATTATATATATTTACATTATATAGATATATTTAGCAATAATTAATTATAAATTTAATATTGTAATTATATAGTTTTATTTATAAATTATTCATTTATATTATTTCAATTACCATTAATAACAATATGCAATTTAATTTATAATCTATATTGAGAATCTACTGTTGATTGATTATTTTAATTCTTTTGTCTTTTGTATTTGTATATTTTTTTTAATTTTTAATAAATTTTTATATTATATTTTTATTATATATTTAATTATTTATTTAATTTCATTTTATTAATTTATCATGATAATTAAATAAAAATTATTTATATTTTATTATTATTATTAGATTATATTATATTATTATTTATATACAATATTATATTAACATTATGCTTATTATTATTATTATTATTATATAATTATATTTATTATGTATTTATATTAATTGATTAATATATTATTAATTATTATTATTATTAATTATTATTATTTTTTAATATATTGTTATATATTGTTATTATAATTATATTATTATTATTATTATTATTTATGTATAATATATTACAAGTGTTTATATATATTTTATTTTAATTCTAGATATTTATTTACAGTTAGTTTTATAATGTTATATTCTAAAATAAAGCTATGATGATTACTTACTATTGTATGTGCTTACAGAAACAAATCAAACTTAATGCTCTACTGCCATTAAGGGATATTTGTTCTTAATGAGGAATAATATATTTATCAATATCTGAGCTATTATAACTTATGCCAGTGATTTCGTCTTCAGAAAATATCTCATCGACATGAAAAAGATCATAAGAAGAGTGAAGTATTCTTACTGGTAAATAATTTATATGGTTTTAAGTGGTCGGATTATTTTAAAAAGATACGAACTAAGGGATCCCAGAAACGAGAGTTGAAACATTTCTACCTCTACCAATTCTGAGTAAAGTGTATTAATAAGTGTACCTTAATATTTGTTTTATCTTGGGGTTTATGAAGAATATAGACTATCTGAGCTAAATATTGTAGCATATTATGATATACCCTCCCTTATTGATAAATATATGTTTGTTTAGGTATGAATATCTCCACTTGGGCGTCTAAGCTAGACTACCTTCTTAGTATTACTACTATCCATCAGCAAACCACTCCAGTATTAAATGTTCGTATAGCCGTCTCTCAAAACACAAGCAGTTTCTTCAAAGTGAATGAGATGTTTAACATATTATGCATACATAGTATCCGGAATGAAAAATGAATTTGGTACCCGAACAAGGTGAATATAATTTAAATTAATTTCTGATCGCAAAAAATACCAACTTATATTGAGTGAGGTCAAGTTTACATGCAGATGTATAGTGATTCTATAATCTACTGTAATTAAATTTACTTGGTTTGAAAAAATTCAGGCTTTGAATTAGTAGAATCGATCTTATTTCTTGACCTAAATTTAAGAATTGAGTCAGTTTCGACAGAGATTTAAGTTATTTAATAGCTGCTCACAGTATCTATTGTCTTTATATATAGGCTTAAAATTTGAATGAAAAGAAAACTGTTACCACAGAATTATTTATTTAAAACGTAAATCATAATGAATGAACTCTATTTAAGATAAAGAAACGCCTATTATGTCACTTTAACGAATATGAAATCTAGACAAATATGGTCCCATTAACGTATTGATGCGAATTTGCAATAGTCGTATTAGACTGTTTATTTCTCATTTTGCTTTTTGGATGTTATTTTTACAGTAAGTATAACCTGCATCGAGCGCTTGTGTTTTAACCTGCTCCTAACGTGATACTTCGTAAAAAGAAGAAAAATCTACCTTAGTATTTAATTTTGTTTGATGCTGATGTGACAAGAAAAATAGATTTACATTTGTGTGTTGTACGGGCTGCCACCTTTTCCACGCTTCACGTAATAAAGATAAGTTGGTCCCCTTTTGCAGATATAAGTGAAATTCGGTTGTACAGTAAATTTATGGAATAGGAGAAAATATAGTTGTTAAGGTGGAAAAAAAGAGTTAATAGAATAGGGGTAAATGATAATAAGGTTAGTTGATTTATATAAAATTCATATTATTCAAAAGTTATAAAATCGTATAAAAAGCTATTAGAGAAAAAAATGTAAGGTGGGTGGTGGGTTGGTATGGGATGTTTCACATATTCCCGGTTCCATTGCATGTAGAAAATTAATAGGTTAGACCAGATTGGTTCGCAGAAAATAGACGATCGACAACAGGTCTGTTTTTTTGTTACACTGGTGGCAACGTAGGGTTTTAATAAGTACGTTGTTTACTCATGATTATATATAGATATACTATATAGGTGGCATAATATGTATAAATATATAGTTATATCTTAGTATTGATACTATATATAGTAATACGTATGATCAGTTAGTTATTAGACTATATAGATATCATATATAATATATATATTATATAACGATATATATATATATATGATATATATAATATGTATATACAGTATAATATATATATACTAATATATATATATATAATATATATATAATAAATATACTATATACTATATATATATATATATATATATACAGGTGACATATATATTTATATTAATATATATATATCATAATATATAGTTATATTACGATTTACGATTTGTGTGTACGCTGCTCCTTGTTCCCGCTTCCGAAGAATATTGTTCCTTTTGTAAATATAATATTAAATAATTCGGTGTAATAATTTAGAATAGGAAATATATAAGGTAAAGATAGTTTTGAATAGGTTAATGAATAAGTTAGTTGATTCGTATTCCACTATATCCATTGATAACTACTCAAACATATAAAGTGTTTCAATATTTCCTCCATTTGCTGTAGAAAATTTATGTTAGGACCAGATGCGTTTCGCAGAAAATGAACGATCGAACAGGTCTGTTTTTTTGTTACAAGTAAGTATCATAAATATTATAATGATATATATAGGTATTTATATGTAATATATTATATATAATACTATACAGTTATATATATATACGAGTTATATGATTAGTATAGTATATCATATTAATTATATAATATATATATTATATATATATATAATATATAAATATGTATATATACATATATATATATATACTAGTTATATATATAGTATTATATTATTATATTATATTAAATTATATATATATATATATTATGAGTATATACTTATATATACATATATATCGAGTATATATGATATACAGTATATATATTTTATATATATGTATATTATATTATATATAGTATATAATGTTTATTATTATTTAATTTGTTTATAATATATATGTATATATGATTATATATATATATATATATATGTACTATCGTAGTATTATTATTAACTAATATATATATATAGTATATATATAATCATATATGATTCGACCGTGATATATACAGTATAGTTATATATATATATAATCATACTATATAAAATTTGTATTATATAATAATATATATCTATGATACAGTATATATATATATATATATATATATATATATATAGTATATATATAGTATTCTATATAGTTATTGATATAAAATATACTCTAGTATATATATATATACGTAATATAGCGGATAGTGTAGTAATAACTCCATGTTATAATTATGGATAGATATGTTTGAAGTTGTTAAGTACTCATTTAATACGATATTACATGTGTGCTGGCTGGTGGGCAAATGATTATTTTCAATTTCGATATTAGATTATTATCACCTCAACTTTATAAATATATCATCATTAATAGGAGAAAGAAGGAAATTATTGGGACAGTATGAGACTGCCTGAATCAAAGTACAATAATTTAAGCTATTGAGATAAAGGAATACTAAACTAATAAAGATTATGAGTAAATGAAAATAATATATATAGTAGTATGAGTATAACGGTTAGGAGGGTGTATTTTAAATAGAGGTATAGGGTGTGTAGCCACGACATTATGCAAATTTTTCCGAATTATTCGCACTAAGCACTGCACTATAAATATATCTGCGGCTTAGCTACACCTAGGAGTGATATATTCAATCACTACCAACGCATACCTTCACCACTCACCAAATAGATACGCTCGATAAATTTAGTATGTTAGCTAATCCATGCAGGTACTCATGTGATCAATACACGGCATAACCAGCCTACTAATATAAACCGTTAATGAAGTCCAAACATAATTAAGTATATCAATAGTGGTAAGATATTTGAATAATTTAAGAGAGACCTAAGATAGTATTCCAATTCAAAAGGAAATTTGCCTATATTGCTGTTAATGTGGCGGACGGAAACGTTTAAAAAGAGGAAATCCCGCAGAAGTTGAGAGCGCCATTGGACAAGACAGAGGATGAGGTTGAGAAACATAGGTGTGATTAGCAGGAAGCTATGGATGTGAGATAAAAGTATTCTTAAAAGACTTACCTTTAACCAACAATACCTATATTCAACATATCAAAACACAGCGAAAGTACAAAAAGTCAAAATTTCAGTTTCTATCATTTTTATAAAATGATAAAAACGAGGTGTTCCCCAGCCCCTTGTGTAATTATACTTCTCATTTTTGCCAATGAAGAATCTAATCATCATCCCCCTGACTGCTGCGAATATTACTCCATCCCGAAGTGAATGATTCATACGATTGCGCGAAAAGAAAAATGTTATTTTCAATATATTTTTCAGTTTTAAATCAGTTCAGAGAAAAAAGTATATATAAAATATGACAGAAAACATATAGCTTATAAGATTAATGTAGATATATTGTTGCACCTAGTAATACCAAATTGTATGTCAAGAATAAACAGTTTCCATTAATCTATCCTTCTCTCTTTTCAGGCACTACATATAATTTAGTAGTATAATAAGACGAGTATTCTCTAATAATACCTTAGAGATTAATATAACACAACAACTGGAACACCGGAAAAAATTTTGCTTGCATCCTATTCTATAAGTATTTTAATGATTAGATCTTGATCTTAGTTCTAGTTAAATTTCTTCTATTTCAAATGTTCGACATGAATGTTCGATATCAAAATATTTTGATATTCACCATTATTAGATATTATACGTGAAGTTAGAAAGGTTGTAATATCCTTACAAGATAGTTTCCCCTTAAATATTCTAAATACAATCACTTATATACTCCTCATCAATTTCATACAATTAATATTATAAGTCAAGCACAATAATAATATAATACAATTATAATCGCATTTCTCTTAATATAATAGAAATGGTAAAAACTAAATATATAAACTAATGACCAGATATAATCCTTAATCTTGAATAGATATAATAATAACTAAACATTCACAGTATAAGTAATAATATAATAACAAATAATAAATAGATAGTTCATGAAAGTACATAATAATAAGTACTTAGAAAAGCCGAGTGTTTCGCATGTTATAAGTGAACAAACTAAAACTATACAATCAATTAAAGCCGATCTCCTCACACACCTCATTCTCTACTTGACTCAGTTTATAGTTTCACCTAAAGTCATCCGTATCGTGCAGATATTCTAAGGCAGTCCGCCAATCAATCCAACACAGTCAAGACTAACAACATAGATATAGTATAAATAAATATATTCATTCATAAATTGGACTATTACCATAATATATAATAATATTACAAATACAATATTCCATACTTACATATAAATAATAAGTTAGGTGTACTCATATTACATAATAGAGTTACAGAAACAACTATCATTTGTAATAGTGTAGGGCTTACAGCCATCCTGCAGGTATAGCAGAAGTAGGTTAATAGATGTTAATTATACGGAACGTTATTTCCATTGTCAGAGAGTCGCTTTTACGTATCGGATCCTCTTTCCTTTAGTATAAATAATTCTAAAGATATAGTAAATAAATACTTATTCCTTGTGCTGAAGATATTACTAAGTTAACTTACAGTTATTATTTATATAATGAAGCACCATAGTTTATTAGTAGTGTTTCCGACTATACAGAACGTTTACCAGTGGCTAAAGTATAGCATCATGACACATACCTAGTTTTCGAAATCTGGTCTTCAGTCGCTACGATGGCCCCTGAACCTACTCTTTGGGGGAGTGTGTATACTGAGTGGACACAAGGACACTTTGTGCACGCGACTGGGTATGATGGATGTTAGAGTATTGAGTGTACAGTGGTAGTATTGTTACATTTTATCTAAACAATTTAATATCATGGTTAGATCATGTTCCTTAGTAGTCCATGAAAAGTAATAGATGCATCTTTTTATGTTTAGGTACTTTTTAATCACTTGGAAACTTATGTGTTATCTATTGCACAGATCCAATTTGTAGTTTCAATTCTGACGATTGTAATATGCTTATTCCACCTGTAATCTTTACGTTGGTCGTATTATGAAAGCGCGCAGCGCAAATAAGCCAGAGTCGCATTACGGCGCAAGTACGCTAGTAGCGCATTGATGTGACTAAAATTGAGTGGAAATTATGATTACCAAATAGCACTAGTCCGCCATAGAACACAGGAGAGCCCAACTCATAAAAAAATAATTATAGCAATCGACTGTCGAAATAATATTAACTATATAAAATATTAAATAAGTAAAAAAACTTTAATAATATTATTAAATAATTAATAAATAATAATAATATAATTATAAATAATAATATATATATATAATATATATATATAATATATAAATATAATAAAATTAAATAATTATAGATATAATATAATATATAGTATAATTAAATAGTATATTATAATATATCAAATTACAAAGTATCCAAATTAAGACTACATACTAGAATCCTAGAGAATATTACCAAAATGAAAGTTCCCCTACTAGAATGGCAATGAACGCCTTCTAATATATTAATATAATAATATATATTAAATATAATAGTAATAATATATATATAATTATATAGTATAAGCATAATTATACCTTTATCAGTATTTGGATTAGAATATATAAATGTCGTTAGTTAATCTACTAATTTATATAATATACTGATAATAGAGACGCAACAAAGTAGTAAGTATACCATTCATCTCGTTCATAGATTTTTGAGATCTAGTCTCTATCATTCATAGATACGAACTAATTAATTTGTTAAACATATCGTATTTAACAAAAAAAAAATAATTAGATTTTAATAATATCAGTAAATATACTGAAATATCATCTTACCGAAATTATTATAATAGTAATCACAGAAACACTGATTATATCTTTGTGTATTTAGATATACTGGCAGTTCTTCTCTATATTCTCTCATACGTGCCAGATCATCCTCGTCTCCTACATCCGTCCCTCTATCTACTATCCGGTTCATATTACCGGACAAGCTCTGCATAAATCTTTCTCGGATTGCATCCGACTCATTACGATACTACGTGTACTCTGCGCTCGATTTGGCTCAACTCACCTATATGCAACATTCATCGCTATCAATATCCCGAACTCTCCTCATGCGCGGCCCATGCCTCCACTATATATATATACTATGATATTTGGTGGATTATTAGTATACTTATTTATACTATTTATACTCTATTCATCGTCTATCTCTATACTATCTCTCTTACTTACCTCATCTCTACTACATTCTGCATATTAACCTAATAATATTACTTTACTCTGCCGATACGTCTATCTCTACTACTCTCCTCTCATTATCTTGACTCTCTCTCTCTCTCTCTACTAACTCTCATACTCAATAGCTTAAATATCTCAAACTTTCTTTATTTTCACTTTTTACTACTCTCTCTCTCTCTCTCTCTATTATATACTCTCTCTTCTCAATCTTCTCTCTCTATACTACTCATCTCTCATTCTCTCATACTCTCTACTCTATCATCTCTCTCTATATATCTATTCAATTACTCTGTCTATTGACTTTCATTATTATATCATTATTTTCACTATATTTACTCTCATTCTCTCCCTCATCTCTACTTCTCATACTCTACTACTCTACTCTCTACTCTCTCTCTATATGCATATATACTCTCTCATATCTCTCTCTATCTCTGCTCTCTCTTACTCTCTCTCTACTCCCTCTCTCTCTCTCACTGCTCTCTTCTACTACTCATCTACTTATTCTCTACTTCTGCATATACTTATATTCTTGATTACACTATCTATTTTCACCTTACTAATTACTCATATTATCTCTTACCACTCATCATTTACATATCACCCCACTATACTAAAAATTAGTATGGATCATAGAAGGATGTATATGTATGATTTAAGACATTACCTGAGCTAGTCTCTAATAAGAGAATATTTTACAGATTATATTATATACAACATATAATATATATATATAATATATAAATAGTATATTTAATATACTATATAATATATATAATATGTCATTTATATATATATATAATGAGTATATATTTGAAGATATAGTTATATATAATATAAACATATATATATTAATAATATATATATATATAAATACTTAATATATCGATAAACACAATGATTGTAAATGGCATATATTATTATGATATATGAAATTTGAATGATTAACGTAATACTATATATTAGAATAACATCTAAATAATAAAATGTAAAAATATTCTGAAACAAAATTTGAATAATATTCTTAACATATCGTAATAAATTAAATCATTTTTCTCACTATATATTATATTTTTTATAGTAAAATTATTTTATTTATAATATTTATTCTAATATTTATTAATAGTAATATCATTATCACTACTATTATTGTAATTATTGATTATTATTATTTAATATATTATTATTATATAATAATGTTTATTATTATTATTATTAATTATATTCCTAAATTGATTATTATTATTCAATAGCATTGTAAACGTAGCAGATGTAGTAGTTATGCGTTCCCAAGGAGTTGTATATATATATTAGTATATATATATATTATTATATATATATATAATTAATATATAATATATATATACTAATATATATATATATATATATATATATATAATATATATATATTATATATATATAATTATATATATATAATATATATATATTAAATATTATATATATAATATGATATAAATATATATATATATATAAATTATATATATATTAATATATTAAATTTATATTATTATATAATATTATATATATATATATATATATATATATATAAATATATACTATATATATATTAATATTATATATAAATATATAATATATAATTATATAAAATAGTAATATTAATATATATATTATATAAATAATATAATTAAAAACAATATATATATATTATATATATATATACATATAATAATTATATTAATTATATATATATATTATTATATATATATATAAATTAATAATAAATATATATTAGTATAATATATATTAATATATAATATATATATAATATATATATATATAATATAATATATATTACTATTATATAATCATATAATAATATATTCTAATATATAATAAATATCATAAATATTATCATATATATAAGAGATAAAGACTGAAGGTAGAGAGAGATCCGACGAGAGTAAGAGGAAATATATCTATATAGTATATATATATATATGTATATATAGTTGACCATTACAAACTATACTAAAAGCTGTAAAACTAGACACTATACTATTATATTGATATAAACATTTCTATATATTTTCTACAAATATATATTTACGTACAGTTACACATAAGTAGATACTAGTAAAATTTTCTATCATTACTGATAAATTTTCGCAGTATCTTTATCAGCTATACGTACAACTATAGTATATATAATGTATGCTACAGTGACTTTTCCTATATATTATTATATGATATATATTGTAGATCTATTAGCGCCACTACATAGTACTTAAAATATAATTACTATTCATGATAGACACAGAGTATGAGAGGATTATATAATATTACCAAATATATATTTATAATATATTTTATTATATCTAGTAAATTGATTACTGATAGCAGTTTAGTATTATTCTTAAATATTATATGTATAATCTAGTTTACTTTTAGCAACTTATTCAATATATAAAGCTTAAATATAATTTAAAGTTAATATTTCTAACCTAATTTTAAAATATATTTAATTTTAATAAATAAAAAAAAGTACTCAATCTGTTTTGCCGTCGCAGCAAACCTATACCTATATACCTAACCTATATGTTATTACGAGCTGCCTGAATATATATAATATAATATAGTATTATATAATAATACTAACTATAGAAAATAATATTTAATTTAATATATATATATATTATATATATATAGTAATAATATATATATTATATAATATATATTTATATAATATATATATAATAGATATTAATATATTATATTAATAATAATATTAATATATTATATATAATATATATATATATATATATTATATATATAGCGGGTGGACCCCAGTATATTACCGATACTTAAGCTGAGTAATATTATATATATTAAAGTATTCTTACACTTACCTATTAATACTAATTATAGTTCCATATTAGTCTTACCTTACCTTCTTTCTATTCTCCATACTATGCATCTATTGCATTATATTATATTTATACAACACACATATCAAATAATCGATAACTCTGCTGAATGTTCTTCATATCGCACAAGGTAACCGCTACAACTAAATTGTTCGCTTGACTCTTTAGATAAACTGAAGTCAACTCTTTATATATCATATATCTTCTAGCACATCAAATATATTGTGCGATCTCATACAATTATACAAAGAGTCAAAAACAATTGCACCAATATACTATCCTTATCTACATTACATATCACCATGTTCCCAAAACTATTTTTGAGTATTATTTTCGTTGTATTTATCTTTTTTCTGACTGAATCATGTGCTTATCTTTTCTACATTCTCTTATTCTTCTCTCTCCTATTAGAAAACTTAACAAATAAAAAAAAAACTATGAACCTCCCCATTAGCATCAATTATTTTCCCTTTCGCTCACCCTTAACAAAATGAAACCTTTTCATCCATGACTTTGAATATTATCTCATCTTCTTCTTATGAGATTAGAACTATTCCAAAAACATCCAACAAATTATTCACCACACATACTAACGCTAAGAATGTTTCTTTACTAAACCCCACTGCAGACCCGTGCTAAATACTTAAAGAACATCTATATCCATTATCGTACTAGTAAATATATATACACTTACTACTCACTACAGGTAATAGCTACTTAAATTAGAGCTACTAGATCCATCACTACTATCCTATTAATACGCTTATCAATTACTGAAGTTATAAACTTATACCCTATTATAATTACTTAGATACTATAGTCACAAACTATAAATTCACCTATAAGCTCTAAGTGCTACTAAGGTCATACATTCAGTTCTAAGTTGATATCGTCAATCTCCTCTCTACTCTTTCATATCCTACTACATTCTAATACGTACATCGACTAGATATTACTAACTCCTAACATCGATAACTGGTTCTATCATCCTTTTGATAGAATTATAATATAGAAACAGTCGTATCTTATATGTAGTTGATTTAAACAACACAAGAGTAAAGATTTAACCCGATAATTTACAGTTAGCTTTTCAACACAAGCACGATTGTAAATCTCAACATGAGACTCAAGACTTCTAGTATGCATAATCATTTTAATTGACGAGCTATAGCAACCAATATAAACACTATGGAGCTACTTTAAAATGAAATCTCATCCAAATATAGATTGATTTATCAGATGATATATTTAACGATAAACTGACTTTAAAAACTCACATACAAAGTGAGAAAAGACACAGAAGATAGTAGATTATTAAAAAGCAATAGTCACTTATCAGACAGATGATTACCTGTAGAATATTTAAAACTCTACACCCACAACAAAATTCCTGAGACCGAAGAGCAATAGAGAAGAAAGAAGATCGTATATCACCAGAGAGGAAGAGAATGAGAATTCTGGAAACCCCACCAACCAGAACTAAAAGAAATAGAAGGATAAATAATATAAGACAAAAGAAAGTGAGCACAAAGGAATAGAACTCAACTCGATACAAAAGAAAGAGGAGATACCTGGTAAGTACGACAGCAGACGCAAGACGAAGGATTAGAGACGAACGAGAACGAGAGAAGACCCACAAGCAGACCGTAGCACAACGATGACCAACGACACGAGCAAGTAATGAACCACGGCACGACTCTGATCTTCTTAAACCATACAAACAATAAATAGAATAGGAGCCCGCAATAGTCACACAGGCGAATTTAAAACACCACCAATCGAAGCCAACAAAAAAAAAAAAACTTTTAAAGGAAGAAAGAAATAACGCAACCAACAGATGGCTATAGAGAGGTCCTCTTTAAAATCGAAAGTGATAAAGGCAGTTTCTTTTGAAGAATCCTCAAAATTTGGAGTGAATTTTAAGCCATAAAACATGGATCGAGAATTTGTTCCGCACATATGCTTAATAACTCGCTCCGCTCTTCATCTATCAGGTATATAAATGAGGCTGAGAAAAATTTAGAATCCTCCTACTTAAACTATGTTTAATCTTCGAGCTGGCCAATTAATTTTCGATACAAATTAGCGTTTTAAAATGCATAATAATTATGCAGTTATATTAGTATGATATTATCTATAACGAAAAGGTGACCCAATTCGTATGGGTTTTTGGTGAAATAAAAACATGTGTGTGTTGTTAATAATTATTTTCATGGAGTGAAATAATGCGGATTGTCGGATGAAATATATTAGGTTGAATTATTTGTCAATGATTTATTCACGGAAGTAGTGAAATTGAGCAGTCAATATTAGTCATGAAATTTGTTTTCAATTTAAATTGCGCAATGTGCTGATGAATTAGTGTAGTATGTCGATGATTGTTTTCGGGAATTGTTGTCGGTTTTATTTCTGCCTAGACACATGATTGGATACGTAATATATAACCAACAATTTGCTAAGTGAAATAATAACTCTACAAATGCATATCCGATATTTCTTTATTTATGTAATAAAGTTCCTGGAATAATGGAATACTCATAATTGGTTTTAGCTGTTCATTAATACGACTACATTATGTGTTTCATTTCTTCTCATGATATAGATCATTTCCCATGTACTTATATGATCCATAAATATATATAATTATAATATTATAATATATAATATATATTAATTAATGTATATTATATAATAGTTATTAAATATAATAATATATAATATAATATATTAATATAATATATATATAATTATATATACTTTTAGATATCCATATAAAATCACTTTACCTTATAACTATAAAAACGCCATAATTAAATTTGCACTTATTTTTTTTATATCGAGAATATTATAATATAATATAAGTACTATATATATATATAATAAAATATATTTATAATATATTATATTATATATATTTATATATAATATACTACTAAATATATATATATATATTATATATTAATATATATATTATATATATAATATATATAATATATATATATATAATAATATAAATATATATAATATATATATTATAATATATAAATATATAATATAATGCATCGTTAAAATAAAGTTTCTGTAATCGAAATTGTTGAGCCAGCCGAAGAATCCTTAGAAACATTAGTATAGAGGTTTAAGACCTCTTTTATATTTAAACCTGATAAGATTGAAGACGGCAAGAGCCAGTTATTAAGAATTGGATAAAAATTCCTCCCTATTGTTTTCTATGAGGCTTAAAACTAACCTTCAAATATTTAAGAGGAGGTTCTCTCCAAATGACAATCTGCCTTATCATCTTCGGATTTTAAAGAGGGACCTTCTATAGCACATCTGTGTTTGTTGGCTTAAAATATTCGTATTTTTAGGAATCCGTTTAAAAGTTTTTTTTTTTTTTTTGTTGCTTGTTTTGGTGTGTGTTTTAGAATCGCTCTGTGCCCCATTGTTATATTGCGGGTCTATTTTATTTATTGTTTCGTAGTGCTTTAGAATCAGAGGAGTGTGCGTGTGATGTGATGTGTGTAGGTTATTGGTAGAATTTCTGTGGTTGTAGTGTGTAGTGTGTGTGTGTGTGTTGATTTATCAGTCTTCTTTTGTAGATTTGAGTTTTATTTCCTTTTGGATTTTTTTTTAATTATTTTTATTTTTAGTTCTTGGGAATTTTGCTTTCCCAAGTCATGGTATATCAGATCGGTAGTGGGTTTTTTTTTTATGTTTGGTTGTTCTGTTAGGAGTTTTAAAATAAGAATTACGGGTAATATTGCTATAATGGAATTTTTTTTTCTTGCTTTGTTGGGTTGGTAATAAATGAATATTTTGTATCTATTTTTTAAGCTAGTTTATTGGTTTGCTGTTTTTTACTCTGTTGATCTGTTGGTTTGATGGCTTGTTGAAAAGCTAAACTGTTAGAATTATCGGGTTAAACTTTCACCTCTGTTTTGGTTTAAATAAAAAGCTATTTAGTAGTTTTATTAATTTTTAAAAATGATAAGACCAGTGGTGTTGGAGTGAATATCTGGGAGGGTTCTATCTCGTACGTCGTACCAAGATCCATCTGTTTAGAATGTAGAGGAATAATGAAAGAGATAGAAAAGGCATGTTGCGAATTACTAATGAATGGCCCCTGTGCCATAGAGCTTATGGTTGAATTTTTGTTGGATAAGTACTTAGAATATAATGGGTGTTAAGTTAAGCTCCGTGCTGAAGAGTTAAGAGAAGTGTGTTAGCCATATTGGGGGGGGGGGGGGGGGCTCTAATGGTCTGAGGGAGTTTTAAATTTTTCTGAGACAGATTCTTTACTGATGCATGTATTTTGACGGGGTGAGTGGGTTTGAAAATAATTGGTGTTTTTTCGGTGATTTTGGAATGTGTGTTGATAGTAATTCCTTAAAGAAAGAGAGATGGTGATTTTTTATTATAACAGGAGGTTTGCTGGCTGATATGCTGAGAAAATGAGTAATGGGAGGAAGGTTATTATTTCTACTATAGCGAGAGAGTATGTGTTTTTTTTTTAAAGTAAACACTTTCTTCGAAAAACAAGGATTGTCTTATAGTATTACAAGAGTTGGTGTTGTGAGAGATGGTTTAGAATTGATGAGTTGTATGATTTTGTGCGGAGTGAAAGAAGATGTTGAAGTATTGTGATAATATCACAATCCTGTTTGTAGTTGGGATGAAAACGATCAGACCATATGTTCAGTGTGTTGTTAAAAAAAGCAAAGTATGCATAGATGGCGGGAGAGGAAAGAAGGGGAAGGAAGGAAGGAAAATGAGAAAAAGAGTAAAGGAGAGAATAATAGATACTGTTCTCAAATCTGGGGGGGGGGGGTGTTCTGATACAACCCCGGCCTCATATATATATATATAGTTTAAAATATATATATATATATATATTATATATATTATCATATATATATATATATATATATATATATATAATATATAATATAATTATATATATATAAAAATAATATATAAATCAGGGGCCGTAATAACATAACGGTATGGTTATAGTAGCCCTTCCCAATATTTTGAGTCTTGTTTTAAGTAAACAAAACAAAATATAAAGTTAGAAAAAGGAATTAAAATTTCTAGCACCTTTTAAAAATGAAACTGATTACATGAAATATTAAATTAAAAAAAATTCCAACTGCTTTAGTAAAACCAACAATTATAATAATTAACATAACCCTGGAAAAATTTCCCTTTTTCCTACTCTGTTCTTATGTAGTAAAAGTTTAAGACTTATGGGCTCCGCAGCATGATCTTCATATTTCATATTAAACATAATTATATTAGGAAAATCCCTTGCGCATCATACCTTGTTACGACGAAAAGATTACGCGAAAAATTTTACGAGCTACGAAAAAAAAGTTTCTTTCACTCGTAAACGTATACAGATAAAATTGAAAATGTTAAAGAATTTTGAAATCTTCACTGTCTCACTTCTCCCTCTATCTCATCCTCTTTAAATATATATATAATTATTATTATATAATTATATTATTTATATATATAACTATATATATATATATATAAATTTATATATATAATATATTATAATATATAATAATTATATTATATAAATATATATATATTATATTATATATATAATATATATAATATATAATATATATAAATATATATATATATTTAATAATTATACATATATATATATATATATATATATATAAATATAATATATTATATTATATATAACATATTTATAATATATATATATATTAATTATATAATATTATTATTAATATTTTTATAACATAATAAATTTTATATTTTTTTATTTATTTATATATATATATAATATATAATATATACCTATATTATATATAGTATACACCTTCTACCGAAGTAAATCTTCAAAGGTACGCTAACTGATATATGTATATAATATATATATATATATACTATATATATATATATATATATAGTATATAATCATATATTATATATATATATATATATATATATATATATATAATATATATATATATATATTAATATATATATATATATAATTATATAACTATATATGATATTTATTAATACAATAACTATATTATATGGTGTACATATTGTTAAACATCCTTTAGGAGAGGGTTGTCTCTTAATAACTACTACACTTCTATGAACCTTATTTTTAGACTGTTAGGAGAGTGAGGAAAGAGGAGAAAGTGGAAGCAGAGAAAATGAGAGATGAAAGATGAAAAAAGAGTGACAGAAAATTAAGAAGAGGAGGAGAGAGAGAGAGAGAGAGACTAGAAGGAGAGAGAAGAGAGAGGAGAGAGAAGAGAGAGGAGAGGAGATGAGGAGAGAGACGAGAGAGAGTAGAACAGCGAGAGAGAACAGACACAACGAGAGAGAGAGGAGAGATGAGAGAGAGTAAAAAGTGAAAAATGAAGGAAATAAAGAAAGTCTAATGAGAGAGATAGATACGAGAGAGAGATTAGCAGCAAGAGAGAGATGAGAGAAGAGGAACGAGAGAGATAGAGCATGATAGAGAGGAGAGAGAGAGAGAGAGAAAGAGAGAATAAAAAGTGAAAAATAAGAATAAAGAAAGCATGAGAGAGAGAGAGAGAGAGAGAGAGAGAGAGAGAGAGAGAGAGAGAGAGAGAGACGGAGAGACCGAGAAGAGATAGAGGAGAGAAGAGAGACGAGAGAAAGAAGAGAGAGAGAGATAGCGAGTAAAAAGTGAAAACAATAGAAATAAAGAAAGCATGAGGAGGAGATAGATAGGGAGAGTGGATAGTGAGAGGGAGAGAGAGAGATCCGTGAGAGAGAGAAGAGAGAAGAGAGAGAGAGAGAGAGAGAGAGAGAGAGAGAGAGAGAGAGAAGAGAGAGAGAGACGTCCATCAATTCGAAAATTCGAGCAATATTAATTATTTGGTTTTCTTCTTCGAAATAAGAGACAGATAAAATCTGAGCGAAAGGATTCCTTTGTTGCTCTTCAGATTTAAATGAAAGATACACAACATATAAAAGATTGTTAATTGATTATATTTTTATTATTATTATTATTATTATTATTATTATTATTATTATTATTATTATTATTATTATTATTATTATTATTATTATTATTATTATTATTATTATTATTATTATATTATTATTTTTACTATTATTTTTCTTTATTATTGTAATTATTTAATTAATTATTGTTATTTTTTTAATAATTCCCACAATTAAAAAGCGATGCGTTATAGCAACAATAAAATTAAAATTACAACATTAAAGTAAATTCACAAATGTGTCAAAAAGTTCCATAAAAAGACAACAGAAAAAATCTCATTTATAATTCCCCTTATTATCTAAATAGACTCTCAGAAAGGGTGTCCATAAGTTCAAACAACTCTAAAGTAGGGGCTTACAGCTCATCCTGGAGGCTCATAACTCATAAGGTAAGAGTGTCGGACTTAAGCTCTTAAATCCTGAAGTAATGATCTCGACAGGAATAGTTTCCTTCTTAGCTTTCAAAGGAAAGAGGATCCGACGAAGCGACTCTGAAGGAAAGTCCGATACTCTTACCTTCTGAGAACCTCCAGGATGGCTGTAGCCCCGCTACCTTAGAGTGTTTGGGACTTATGGATACCCTTTCTGAGAAGTGATATGATTTTTTATCTGGAGAGTTTAGATGAAAGATTTTCTGTTGTGTCTTTTTATGGAACTTTTTTGACACATTTGTGAAATTACTTTATATGTTGAATTTTAATTTTTTTTTTACTCATCGCTTTATTATTATTATTATTATTATTATTATTATTATTATTATTATTATTATTATTATTATTATTATTATTATTATTATTATTATTATTATTATCATTACTGGGATTTTACCCTTTTAAAGAATTAGGAATTATCCTTGGTAGTTTCTTCTTAGGATACGCATCAGGGGTAGAACCAGAGACTCTCATCGCACATACTGATTACTCTACTGTTTTCTAATGGTGAAATCACCTCAGCAACTGTAGAGCGACTGGGTTCAATCCCTCGTACGGATCCTGGGTTTTAGTTACCAAGAGTTGTTTTCCTTTTAGAATAGGTTACTACCCGCGATGTGCAAACTATTTCTCTCAATTAGATTCTGTCGCTAGCTATACGTCTGACTCATAAGCACATTTCTTTCTTTAATAATCTTTTCAACATATTGATCTTCATATACAAAGTATTAAATAATTATCTTTCTCAATTTGACTTCCTCGGAAACATAAATTGGACTTTTGCATTTTCGTGTTTTTGAATTAAATGAGTGTTTAAGGAATCTTTTACACATTATTTTGTATAATTGTTTCTCCTTTCCTTTTTTCATGGTCTACTTCTTTTCTTTTTACAAGTTTCCTCCGCCACATTCTTTAGCAACATTCTTTGTTACTTTGGTCTCTCTATTCATTCTACCATACTATGTAAGGTTGGCTTCAGCACCGTTTCTGTGCTGTGCGGTGAGCGGTACGGGTGCTACATACAATTTCGGCCTCTTTGGTGTGGTGAAGTGGTGGGGAATGACCTCCAGGGGCAGCGCAGTTTAGTGCAGTGCAGTGCGATTCAGAAAATTGCAATGCGTGGCCAACCTTATACCATTCTTTTCAACACCCCTCCTTCCCTTACCTTTCATTCTATATTCTTTATTATTATTCTTTCAAGTTAAATTGCTTTGTTTAGGAGTATGCAATTTCCCTTTTTTCCTCCTTAAAGTGTTAAATGAGGGATAATATTCGAAATGGATAAATCATTTTCACCAGCCAGCACATGTGCTCTATGAGAGTACAATCAAACATTCATCTCCAATTAAACTAGAGTTATCATTACACTATCGCATATTACCCCCACCCAACCCCTATTTCAATCTCATTCTTTTATTTATCAAATTTTCTTTCCAACATTTCCTATTTTGCACTTAATACTTCCAAATCTGCAAATTTAATTTTTGTTCCTTTAAGTTAATTAAAGTAAGTATAACAATAAAATAAAAAATCTACACGGGTACAAGTGAAGACCAAGTTAATATAATATTTAAAGAAATACAGAAGGAAATTTTCAAATATAAATATATATAAGAGCAATAACATCAATAGATGTAACAATATTATTAACACTATAATGAGTTCCGATTCAAAATTCTTTATCAGAAATACAGCTTAATTACTTTAAGTTGTAAAACAGTATTATTAATATAGTAGTTGTCAGTATAATGCAATACTTAATCATATACAATTTTCAAAGGGAGTACTACTAATTGTAATGCAGCGTTATGTTCTTTGAAACAGAATAATAAAAGTACATTTAAATTTAAGTAAAAGAGTTTAACGATTGACCTTAATTTAATCCAAAAAACCAACAAAAATAGCTAATTAAGAATACATATATATTAGCAAAATATTAAAATCATCATAAAAATAATATAATAATAATAATATTTATTAAAAATAATAGGGATAATTTTACCAATAAAATAATATAATAATCAATAATAAATAATAATAAATAATAATATAACTAATAATAATTAATAATAATAATAATATAAAATAATAGATAATAGATAATAATAATAATAATAATAGAGTAAAATTAATAATAAAACAATAATAGACAATTAATAAAATAATAATAATAATAATAATAATAGATAATAATAATAATAATAATAATAAGAATAATAATAATAATAATAAGGAATAATAATAATAATAATAATAATAATGAATAATAATAAATAATAAAGATAATAATAATTAATAATTAATGATAATAATAAAATAATAAAATAATAAAAATAATAAAATAAATAAAACAATAATAAAAAAACTATAAAAAACAATAAAAATAAAAATAATAATAATTAATAATAATAATAATAATAATTAAAATAATAAATAATGAAGTAATATAAAATACTACGAATTAATAAAAATAATAAAATAATAATATATAATAATAATAGATAATACATAATAATTAATTACTTGTAATCATAATTAATAATAATAATAATAATAATTAATAATAATAGATAATACGTAATAAATAATAATACTAATACATAATAATAATAATAATAATCAATAATGATAATATAATAATAATAATATAACCTAAAATAATAAAATAATAAGAATCAATAGTATATAGATAAAATAAGGAATCGATACTACTATTAGTAAACATTATACATAATATTATTTGTAAAGTTTGGCAATTGTAGTTATTTGAGTACCGTTACATGACTAATAATAATTAATAATAATAATAATAATAATAATAATAATAATAATAATATAATAATAATGATAATAATAATAATAAAAGAAAGAATAATAATAATAATAAAAAATAATAATAATAATAATAATAATAATAATATAATAATAATAATAATAATAATAAATAATTAATAATACATAATAATAATAATAAATAATTAATAATAATAATAATAATATCTAACATTAATTTTAAGTGTTACTACATAATAATAATAAAAATGAACAATAAGCAAAACTTCCATGTTAGCAATACTACTCACTTACAAAATATTGAGCCTATAATAATAAAAATGTAATAGTATTTACTTACTTATGAATAATAATAATAATCATATAATAATAATAAAATAGATAATACATAATAATAATAATGAATAATATAATAATAATAATAATAATATAATAATAATAATAATAATAATAATTAATGAATAATTATAATTTATAATAAATAATAATTAATTCAATAATATATTTGAATAATATGTGAATTTTGATAGTCAGAATAAGTTAATAATAATAATAATAATATTAATAATACTAAATAAAATAAATAATAATAATATAATACTAATAATTAATAATAATAATAATAATAATAATTAATAATAAATAATCGTAATAACTATACCATATTATAATGAATGTACAAACAAAGATATATCTTGAGAAAAACAGAGATGCGCAGATTGATTTAGAGATAAAAGAGAAGCCTGTACGTGGACGGATATGTTTTTTAACTCCAAATTAAGGTTTGTACTCGACGGTGCCACATTAGTCAGAATAATGCCGTTTTTACTTCTCGAAGGCAGCTTCTGGAGGTCTTAGGGCCACAAATATAGAAAGAACTAGCAATAATATCGGAAATACGATCCAAAGAGTATCGGGAGAAGTTTCGTAAAACGGAATGCTGACTCAGATTAAAGGAATCATAAGACAATTGAACCCACTTTTGTATTCCGTTCATTGGGATGTAATTATTGCTACCAGCTTTAATGTGAGAGATTTTAAAGAGTAAAGGCTACCTATCATTGTTACATTCAAAGAAAAAGAAAAATGCTTGACGCACCCAAATTAGAAAATTCCACAGGGAAGGAACAAGCTATGGCCTGTCTGGAACGCGTAGTGATTGGGATCTGGAGCATAAGACTCCGAAATTCTGTGTTGTGAACACAAACCAGTTCAAACCAGCTGATCGTATCACGGTCCATTACATTTCTCGAGCCAGTATGCAGGTCGAGAGATGACCTATTTTCCCTGTCGCACCACATGATACGAATTATTGCTGACGAAGGTGTTTTGAAATTGATGTTACCACTGTGACTAGTGGTCCAGATGTTTTCTGTTTAAAAGCATCAAGAGAATAAAATGAATTAATCTTGAGAAAAAGAAAATTAGATTGAACGGGCAAAAGAATACTTGGAACGAAATCGTATGTTCATGGAAAAGGCACATACGTGTCACGTGAATCATTTAAACAAATACTCGAAAAATCTGAGAAAATTAAAGCACGAATTAAAGTGAGCTCGTCGGTTTTCGATTATGTATAATTTTACATTTGGACGAACCTCAGACTCGAAAATCAAAATCAGGCCACCAGGGCTTTACATCAGTGCTCAATGATAGCAAAGGCCATTTACTGACATTTAAAATGTTTTTTATTAGAGAACGTGTCTTAAAAGATCTGAAGTGAATGGTCTGAGAACATCTGTTTGTTTTGACAAACGTATATGTTAAAAGCATGCGTGGAGAGAGGGTCGCGTGCGGAGCTGTTGCTCCCTTTTAGTAGTGATTATGTTTTTAACAAACTTTACCAAAAATATGAAAAAGCAAAATAAAGACATTCATCAGTGCTTGACAGAAATTTTGTAATCACCCTGTGTGGTTAATTGCAATGACAGAGTCAAGAGATTTAGCAATTTTTTTATACATACATGCAGATATTTGCATTCAAACCAATTAAAAAACACGCTCATTATAGAGAATATTGACGGGAAACACTTTAATACGGAAAGAAAATGTATTATTCATCCTATCGAACTTCCCAATCTCTATAGGTAAGATTGCAACTTCTGCACTTCTTTATGTTAAAGCATACGATGTTATTATTTTCAACCCTTCTTTATCCACTGACGAAACTCTCGTGGTAATACTCAATAATCATACAATTTGAACAAGGCCTTTGCCTGTATTTTAATAAATGCTTCCAAATTATACAGTCGTAATCACATGATAGTAATTGACAATAATTGCTTTCATTGATAGATTTATTCACTCAATAGAGATAGCTTAGACAGACATTCTTTCAACAGAAAAGTTTAACTTTTAGTAACAATAAATTTGCGATGTCACGATTTAGTACATTTCTGAATTGATATGAATGTGCCCATATATTGGGATCTCAATACGTGGGACATTAGGACTGCTCTACATACACAAGAAATGCTTTCCGGAACTCTGTGTTGTTAAATAATAACAAGACGGAAAGTGAATTATTGAATATATAGCAGTTACGAAGTAAATTGAGTGTTCCCTGACCTGTGAGTAATATGAGAGAGCAGAACACATGTGTTCTTCGTCCAAATGTTGTTGAAGACCACCGAAAGCAATTTCCGGACTGCAAAAAAAAGAGCATAAAACGAAAATTTAAATAAATATATTTTCAAATGTTCTCTTTCATCAATAAAGACTTTTAAGACACTATATCGTAATTTTAAATCAAATTCATATATTTTGTAATGATACGTAATGCATATACCAGCTGAAGAATCACATTTAGCAACATTATTCTAAATTTTCAGTCTAGGCCGATTAGGCATGCATCCTATCATTTATTATTGGACTAATATTATGATATTACTCGCATTTATGATAAACTGGAAACAAATTAAGGACTGTTCCTCAAACTTCATGCCCTTGAGGCTGGTCATCCGATTATAGCATGTGGACACTATAAATAATTTGAGTTTAGATTTCTATTTCACCCCTGATGATAGCGGCCCAGATTCTAAATATATATCTGTATGATAATTATATATATACTATATATATATATATGCTATATTCTTATACTATTATTATATATATAAGTAGCGCCTATATTTACAGTTATTTAGTATATATCTACTTATATATATATATAGTATATCATTATCTTTTTATTTAATATATAACTATATATATATGTATATGCGTTTTTTCTGCACTTTGATCGGGCCGATTGGGGGCCCTTGCGTTGCTTCTTCTACGTTAACTATAATTGGAATGAACTGCTTTGTCTCGGGTGACGCTTCAACTTCTGCCGTAAAGGTGGGAGCTGTATCGTTGATGGGATGAGCAGTTCATTCCTTCTTCGACTAAATCTTCTCTCCTCATAATCCATGGTTCGATCGTGCTTGTTCTCTGGCCATTCAGCTAGAGACAGTGCGGAGTGGAAAAATAAAATCTCGTTCTCCTATCACTCTTGCAATTTTCATTCAGCTAAAATCGTTGCACAGGTACTCTTCGACGAGCAAAGCGGGCTTTCATCAAACGAAAGGCGCTAACCTCCTTGGTTCCTACTGACAAATCTTTCTGGGCCTCTTGCCAAAAACATCTCTACAACTTCTGTAAATCTGTCTTCCTCCTCTTATTCGATCTGATGGTACTGTTGCTATCTCCAAACTGATAAGGCCAATCTCTTCGCCTCCTATTTTTCCTCTAACTCAACCCTGGACGATTCTGGCATGTTCTCATCCTCCTCCTTCTCCCGGTGTGCCTAATGCCTTTGCCTGTGATTACATTTGATGGGTGCATGGGCTCCTGAAATCTACAACCGTTAGGAGCGGGTGGCCGCGATGGCATTCCTCCCCGAGTTTTGAGGGAGTGTGCTTCCGTGCTATCCCCCCCCTCGTTCAACTATATTCTCATATGTCTCAATACAACCACTTTCCCTCAGTGTTGGATAGGCACGCACATTCCAACCTGTTCCGAAAAAAGAAGCCGCTCATGCAGTCCTTCAACTATCGCCCTTAAGCTCTTACTTGTAAATTCTATCTTAAGATCTTTGCACTCTTCGACTCAACGCTCTCAATATACATAGATCATCTGGATCATCTCATACTTCTTTCGACTCGCTCTCTGAGCGCTTTCGCGCCTCATGTCTAACTGCGACATCTTATTACTTTCTGCTTCTTACACAACTTACATGGTTTTCCTGTTCCTTAGGAACTGTCGGGGAGATCTGCGTGCGTGGCGCTTGATCATAGTCCAAAGCTTTTGACCGGTTATGGCACGCGTCACTGCTCCTCCCTTCCTTTGGGTTTCCCTTCTCTTTGCTTACTTATGTCTAGTTTTCTTTCAAATCGCTCATACGTGTTGTTGATGGGGTGCGGACTTCTTCCCTTTGTGTTCAATTTAGCGGGCTTAGCTTCGGTTTCGGCAATCACCTACTTTATTCCTACTTTTCATTAATCGAATCTTGCTCACTTGCACAGTCTTAACTCTATTCACTGCATATGCCGATGATCGATCCTTCAATTCTTCAACGTGTTTCAATTGCTGCTCCTTCTTTTTACTCTAGAATGCCTCTCGTCTTAATGCTTCGATTGTGCTATTCTTGCCGACCTGGATATGAATTCCGGGTGGGGTCGTCTAACCTGTGAAATTCAATTCTTTAAAAACTCAACTTCTTTACAAATCTCCTCTCTAAGACACCTTCTACTTTCCTATCCTTCGACGGTTCTCTCGTCTCTCCTATCGACAATATTAAC
>JABUQX010123944.1:5000-10000 GCA_015478945.1 Trachelipus rathkii | reverse complement strand
TAATAATTTGAAAATAAAAAAAAAGATAATTTTATTAATATAAAAAATTCTTTATCTTGATCTCTTAACAGCAAAATGATTGATAACTTCCTCAGTTTATATTGTGTAGCTATGATAAACATTAATTAAAGTCAGTTCTGCTAGATTTTCTTCCCAATGTAGAATTGAAAAGTTTGCTTTGAGCCTTTTTTCAGAGTAGCGAAATATTGTTTTTTTTTGGATTTCACATTTTGAGAGAGAAGGATGCTAAAATCCTTAAACATTCAAAATATTACTACACATATCAAATTTATTTACAAAATTAGCAAAATTTTGAATAGATGATGGAATAAGTAACTTTTTAAAGATTAGTAAGTATGGATCTTCGATTCGCGAACCCTTGTTCCCTAACTTGTTTGAAAAATCATCAAGAAGTATAAATTGAATTGCCCTAAATCTTTTCATTTTAAATTGATCTCCAAAGAGGTCATTATAATTTCTCATTATTCAGAAAAGCAGAAGTTCTGTTGCAACGTCCAAAATGTTTGAAAATGTTTCGTTGATGTTTGCTGAAACCCCTTGTATAACAAAACATCACATATTCCAATATGATAAGACAGTTGCTTCACTAATTATGGAGAATCAATTGTAATACATAATTGAAAGAGTGTTTGTAGAATTAAAGTTTAAGACATAAATAAAAAACTTATAGCAAATTTGCTTTTGCTTAAAGACTTGATGAAAAGATCTAATTTTTTATAAAGGTTAATATCTTGGATCCATTGAAGTTCCTCTTAAGCTTCAACAATGCTTTAAAAATTTCATTAGGGTCGGAACAATCCATCGAAATTTTCCAGCCACCTTGTGTCGGCCCATTCTGTGAAGAGCTTTGTACCATTTTGTGTTCTTGGGAAAGATCTTTCTTTTTTTTTCTTGTAAAATAGTAGTCGGCCTTTGCAATCTAAAATAGCATATAGTTGCATTCGATGTGCCTTAAAGTTTTTAATGAGTTGTACTTCACATGAGATCGTTGAACAGTGATAAACTAACGCCGCTGGAATATTTTCACAGCTAAAACGACCTTTAAAACATTTCTTTTCATTCTTTTTACACCGATCCATATCGTTATCCAATCAGAAAGTTAATATTTATTATATCAAAGTTCGTAGTATTACCTCAGATAGAAATAAGAACAAAGAACCAGTTAGAGGCAACATGGATCTATCGAGACTGTCCCAGTCAACTAAATATTTATCAAATACATGCCCATGCGACAAAACACAACCTACACCACACCCTAAGGCCTGTCAAATTCCTAAACAAAGGTCAATATAATATATACGCCAACTACTACAAAAGTAAAATCTTTAGCTAAGTTTCATGCTAACCACAAAATAGAAGCTTTAATAAGTTTATTGTGATACTGTAGCTACAACATTGCGGTTTACTTTTAATAACTAACCAAAACCGCCACTTTTGGCACGTCAGAAATATACTATATTGAGCAACAAACAAATCACATTTATACCTATTCAAATCCTTCTTTAATGTTGCAAGTGAGACACTCAAAAAACTCCTGCGGGAAACCATTCAAAAAATTTAAAACACTATTACAGAATGAATCAAGTTACAGTCTTCCTACATATTATTGTGTCCCCTAGAAAAACTGTCCGTGGTAAATATTTTATTAGGACTTGTATTCATGTTCCCTATGACTTGGAGAATTTGAAGGGGACATAATGGCATTTGCGGACGATCTGGCATGTTGAGCGAGAGAGGAGGAGGCGATTCGAGAGGGGTGGTGGGTTGTTTGCGGAGAGTGGAGGAAGCAGGGATTGGGAAGAAGAAACATACAAAGACAGAGATATTACAGTAACCGGAGAGGAAATGAGGAGGATGAGAATGATGGTGGGAGAGGAGGAGGTGAAGGCGGTAAATAACTGCAATTATCTAGGGAGGGTGTTTTAACAGAAGGGGAGAAAGTGGAGAAGAGATACGCGAAGAATGGAAAAGTATGTATTAGTTATGAAAGCGGTATACCCCATGATGAAAAATAGAAAGGAATAGAGGTAAAAAAAGTGATTTTTAACAGCACACTGACTCCCACATTGCTGTACGGAGCGGAAACATGGACAACAGCGAGAAGAGAGGAGAGTAGAATACGAGGATTTTTAAGAAACTGATGATTGGAAAGATAAGAGAGAACAGAATAGAAATGAAGTTATTTAGAGAAGATATAGGTGTGAAGAAGATGACTCTGAAGATGGATTGGAAGATGAGATGGTGGGACATCTGGAGAGGATGGAGCTGGAGAGAATGCCGAAAAGAAGATTGGAGGACATCAGAGGGCAGAAGACCAAGGGAAGACCGAAGAAGAGATGGGCGAATGGAGGACTCTCTTGAAAGATGTCAGCTACCAAATATGAGAGCGCTAAAAGAAGAGGAATAGTGCAGGAGGAGGACGTCGGGAGAAAGATGCGTGCGCGGCTGACAGGATGAAGAATCCTTCCTGAGAGAGGAAAGAGGAAAGAAAGAAAAAGTATATATATAATATAGTATATATATTATATATATATATATATATATAAATATATATATATATATATACTATATATATATATATATATATATATATATATATATATATATTATATATTATATAATATTATATGGGAACAAAGCGCACTTAACTAAGAAATCTTCACCAACTACAAATATGTTTCCTCATTTCTATTAAAAAAACATTATACTCTTAATTTGCTTTGATTAACTATTATTTTATTATTATTAAAAATTATAACTAAAATACTTAAGCCATCAAAAAATTTTGATAATTTAAATAATTTAGGAAGGGTCTACGGATCTATATATATATATATATATATATATATATATATATAGAATATTATATATATATATTTATATATATTATAATATAATAGTATATATATATTATATATTATATATATATATAATATGTAATATTTATATATATATATATATATATATATAATAATATATATAAATATATATAATTATAATATATATATATTATATATATATATATATATTTATATATATATGATACAAAACTACTACATTACTTATTACATGAAAACATTCTATATCATCTACTCCACGCTAAACTTGCGTTGGAGGAGAGCACGTAACAGCAGATTAGCTTCTTGTACAATGTCTTGGTACTCTCGAAGTTACATAAAAAATTTTCAACTTCTTCAGGCTCGTGCTGAACCTCCTGGGAAAAAATGGAATATTGTGTACAAGGATTAGTAAGGACCTTGACCTTTTTCTTGAGCCAATCGACGCTTTCGGACTAAGCTCTTCAATATCTAGAAACTTTTCATACTAATCTTCTAACTTCTGAAGAATGACTTGAGAAGGTATTAATGGAGATATTTGTAGTTTCATCACTTACAATATGTTAAGATGTATCCTTTCTTCTTGAACTTCCTGCAACCTTTAATACAAATGGACACATGCAAAGTCGCAGGATTTTAAGCTTTTTTTTGTTGTTTTAAGTTAAGCTTACCTGTTAGAGTTGGATCGAATATAAACAACAGCTAGTATAAAATCATTGTCCAATGAGAGAAAATTCTCTTCGTACCATGGAGTCTTTTATTCCTTTGTATCTTAAATATAGATTGTATAAGGTTGAAGGTTGAATTAATTTAGAATATAATCCAAATTGAAACATAAGGTACAGGTTAAAAAAAACTTCGAAGTTTGCAATTGCATTTTGTGATGTGGAAGTCGAAGGTCAATAAACTTGCATGAAGGGATTGAAGTCATTCACAGAGGAAGTTCACAATTTATAAAACTTGTCAGTTTAAAATTTTTCGACTCCAACTCTATCTTGAAAGGACTCCGACACAGCTTCCGACTCCGACTCCGACTCCGACTCCACCTTTTCAAATTACCGGACTCCGACTCTCGACTCCGACTCCACCCTCTTAAAACTACCGACTCCGACTTCCGGACTCCACCCTCTTTTCAAAACTGCAAGGAATCGTTTTTTACACACTCCGACTCCGACTCCGACTCTTGCAACCCTGATTTTGATGGAAGAAAAGATCAAACCAAAACACTTGCAGGTATGGAATATGAAGAGCATTACGTTCTTATTAAAGAACCAGGTGATGTCTACTTAGATCACATAACTCCTGACAACGGAAGCGCTCGATGCATAGCAGACTAATTAGTTACATTTTTAGTTGATTCACATAGTTTAAATTCACTTAAAGCAATGCTCTGCGACGGTACAGTTGTAAACACGGCCCGCATACGTGGTGTGATTAAATTAATTGAAATTCTTTATGAGAGGCCTCTTCAGTGGCTAATATGCCTTCTCCATGCTAATGAACTGCCCTTTAAACATGTATTTGAATTGATTGATGGTAATATTACGTGGCCCAGAAAAAACTTTAACGGTTTGATTGGAAAATAAAGTTAGAAAACATGATTTATCACAATTAATACATTATATTTGAATTTTTCTGCTTTACAAAGTGAATTGAAGTTTCCTGAAATAAAAATAATTGAAAACCTCATAATGACCAAAAATATCTTTACGTAAATTTACACTGGAATAAAGTCTGGCAACATTTCAAAGTTGTTGGACTTAAAATCTCCAGAAGCTTTTGCATCGCTTTGCATCATGCAAGATGGCTCACAAGAGCTAATAGAATCTTACGCTTATATGTTTCAACACCAAATCCAGAAACAAATCTCCAGGATTTAGTTCATATCATATTAGAAGTATATGCCCCAGGTTGGTTTTGGATTAAATCACATCCAAAAGCTACAGAAGGTGCTATGAATTTTTACTACTTAATTTCTCTCATCAGAAATCAGAGGGAGGAGCATCGTACAATCATGGAAAATGTTCTCAGGAACAATGCATACTTTGCCCACCCAGAGAACATTTTGCTTTCAATGATCATGGATCCTAGAGTAGAAGTTAGAATGACAGCCCTTCATCGTATAAATGCAAGAACAAGAGG
>JABUQX010123944.1:0-2500 GCA_015478945.1 Trachelipus rathkii | reverse complement strand
ATATATATATATATATATATATATATATATATATATATATACATATATATATATATATATATATATATATATATATATATATATATATATATATATATAAAATCCTTTTCCTAAATTTTAAAATAATTTCTCTTTGAACAGCCCGACCATATGTAATATAAATTTTTTCAAAACAATTGTTCTTAAAAATAAAACCATCAATAAAATCCTCCTTTAAGATGTCCTTAGATCCGATTTTATTATTTTAAAGCAGAAAATAAACTCTCAACATTCCACTTGAATAGGAGGCAAAGCTGTAATTGTGGAAGCTTGGAAAATTTTAGGATAGCAATTGATTGCCTCTTTAACTGATAACTGTTTTCGGTCGATTTTCATTATTCCATCTAATGACATGGAATTCTACCTTTTATTTTCTAGAAGATATTTAGGGTTGAATGTCTTTTACTAGTAGATTGTCTTTTTAGTTTTTTTCAATCTTTTCTGCATGCTCCAATTTTCCCATTATCTAGCAAATTTGACTTCTTCATCTTCATCTGACAAATTCTACAAGGGAGGGATTCTGAAACTGCTGAACTAATATGACTCGGCCCCAGATTTCTGTTCGATAGCGTTATTCATTTTAAGTCTAGTTCACAAAGAACACTCTAACTTTAAATATCAGATCTTCAGTTCTGGGAAGATTCAAACAAAGATTGTCGACAAAAAATATTTTATTTTCAGTTAACATTCTTTCCTTCTTTTCATGAATTTATTTGTGATTTGTTAAAATCCGTTCTCTATAAATTTTCCTACAGTCAAGTCTTCTGATTGAATATTTTTGTTGTAAAGTATGGGTGTTTTAATAATTCTTCGTGTGTTTCGATTTGTTCCCACTGACTCTCGGAGAAAGAAAGTTCAGAAGTACCCTATCATACTACTACTATAATCTTTTAGTTGCAGAAGCCTTTAGAGCATAAGACATGTACTTCCCCATCTTGTCTCTTGACCTAAGATTACCACTTTTGCAGCTTGATTCTTTAGAACTTCCATTAATTTTGGGGTACATGCTGCTTTTGCTATTTGTCTCGCCCTGCTTATAAGATTTGCTCTATGGGTATTGTGGAGACCATCACGCACTGCTAACTGTAAGGTAGACTCCACATCTCATGTGTGCAATGTTAACGTTATCGGAACATAGTCTTTCATAGTTTTCAAGTTCATTCTGAAAACAACTATTACTTCTTCGTTTGACATTCAATAAAATCAAGTATCACATTTACCAGCTTCTATTCCTCACCCTCATTGTCCTTATTTAATTTTCAATCATACTGATCATGTTTGATGTGTTATCCACTAAGCTAATTACTTGTCTTGTTATTTCGAATTCTTTTAAGATGTCAGTAACATTCTTGAAAATATTCGCTGAAATGTTGAGTTTTTTTTTTTTACCGCCAGTTTTAGAAATATTGTTTTTATCTTCGTCCACATATATAAAATTATTGACAAAAATATTAGCTTTGCCCATGTGTAAGTATCCATTTTAAATGCACAAAGCGTCCCTTTATGCAATTTTTAAGCTTATTTTTGTTTATTTTCTTCTAGAACTATTTTACAAATATTTTCCAGTCTAAAGGGACTTCCAGTTTCTAAAGCCATGTCTCCACACAGTGCTTTAAATCCTGGTCATGCAAAGAAAACTAATGTGTCACTATCTTTAACAACCATTATAATCAATAATTGACCTTTTGAGCCCAATTTTACCTGTGACCTGACCTTGACCTTTTGGGCCTTGACCTTTTTTGCCCAAATTTTTTACCAGACCTTGACCTTTTTGGGCCTTTACCTTGACTGACCTTGACCTTTTTTGAGAACCCTAATTTTCTGGCAACCCTAATTTTTCTGGCAACCCTATTTTCTAGCAGCTAATTTTTTGAGAACCCTAATTTTTTGAGAACCCTAATTTTTTGAGAACCCTAATTTTTTGGCAACCCTAATTTTTTGGCAACCCTAATTTTTTGGGCAACCCTAATTTTTTCGGCAACCCTAATTTTTGCAACCCTTCGAAGAAGGGTTGCGCCAGACGGAGGCGAAGCCTCCGTTGTACGTGTTGCCCCTCTATTTTACGCCCCCTAATTTTTTCGACCATGGGTCAATTTTGGCCCACCCTAATTTTTGACCACCCTTTAGGGGCTTAGCCCTATTTTTTGATATTTCGGTCACACCTACACACTAAAGCTTGACAGATACCATGGGTGAATTTTGACCCACAGAATATTTTGTCCTTCATGGGTCAATTTTGACCCACAGTTTTTTGTCCTTCCTTTAGGGGCTTAGCCCTTTTTGATGTCTTAACCTTGTTTGACCATGATATTAGGCCTTGACCTTGCCATATACAATGGGTCATTTTGGCCCTTGTTTTACCCTCATTAGCCCACCCATCATATTTCGTTCCTAACCCGAACATGTGTATGGATCTATCTAACTAGAACACACACACACACACACACACACACACACACAC
>JABUQX010123943.1:10000-15721 GCA_015478945.1 Trachelipus rathkii | reverse complement strand
TTCAAGTTTGTTCTCTTCTTCATAAATTTTTTTCAATCTCAAGAAAAATTAGCATTGACTGTGATTTAAAGGCTTGCCAGAACTGCTTGAAGAGAATTCAAATTAGCCTTAATTCATCTACAGATAAATTAAAGATTTCTCAAGATTTACCTTAAATTGCTATAAGTTTATAATGATGATAGATATTTTAGAAATAGATGGATCTAAAGAGATGTTGCTAGTACATAATATCAATATGGAGATAGTGGGTTAAGGTTATTAAAAAGCATTATGTGCATGTCCTTGCATTCTATGTCTGAGGCCATAGGTTACTGAATACTGACGGCTAAGAAATCAAATGAAACTTTGTGTAAAATAATGTAAATAATTTTGCATGTGGCCAGTTTTCACTTGGGTCATGAACTTACCTGATAAAAAACTATAACATAATTGTAGAATATGTGTATACAGAAATTCTCGTTGTTTTATTTTATTTATAATTTTTTACAAATTATGTATTATTTTAAGTTCTTATATTTTAACAATAAAAAATTAACAAAGTTAATGAAAATTTGATATAAACAAGCTAAAATTTTCATTTTATAAGGAATCAGTCTCCTCTAGATTGTGAGGAATTCAACCATCCAAAGTAGCAATGAAGCACTGCACAAACTACAAACGATTTAATGTAAAAAAAAAAAGTCTTCAAATTTATTTCAAAGTTATTTACAGCATGGATGCAAAGGAAGGTATATATTTGAAATAAAAAATGTAATAATGCTCCGAAAAATATAAAATAATAGGCCGTTCGTATTATGTTCTAATGCGAGAAGATCTTGACCAAAAACAGTCTTTACTGAGGTCATAAAGATACCAAAAAAATGTCAAAAAATTCTGTATATTTTTTTTACCGAATTAGCTGCTCATTGACAGTTTATTTCATTAAAAAAATAAAAAATAAAGATCCAACAAAATAATAAGAAAAGCTATTTTTGGAAGTTCTATGGATAACTATTAATGTATTTTTCCGATTTTTTTTCTAATTATTTTAGATATCGATAATAAAAATTTCTTCATAATTTTTAATTTTTTTTAACATTAATCAACGATAGAATATACCAAACCCAAAGTGTACCCCCCTATTAGTCTATTTTTTAAAAAAAAAATTGCTCAAATATTTTCATTCGTTTGCTTGAATTAAAAAAAATTCAATAATGGCTCAGAAAAAAAATAAAAGAATTAATATATATATAATATATTATATAATATATAATATATATATAATATATATATATATTTATATATATATATATATATCAATATAAGGTAACCTTTTTATTTCCAGTTTGTGATCAAGTAAATTTGTACTTTCTAAAGTCACGCTATCCACTAACTTTGTGGCTTCATTGAATGGAAGTCAATCTGATGAGCAATATTTCTCTCTCTCTCTACTCACTCTCTCTCTCGCTCTCTCTCTCTCCTCTCTCTGCTCTCCTCTCTCTCTTCTCTCTCTCTCTCTCTCCTTAACATATCTAATATAAAAATATTTTTATTCTTATTTTTGTTCTATACTATTTGTATATAGTAATATTATACTATATATATATAATAATATATAATATAATATATATATATACTATAGTATAGTATATTCTATATTTGAATCAGTTATTATTTTCATAAAGGTTTTTCCCTCTCTTAAATTTTCTCTTTAAATATTGTTTAGTTCTTTAGAAAAATTGTTTAGTGGCAAGTTCTTGGCATAATTCCAGAAGCTTGCCACTAAAGAATTTTCTTAAAAAACTTTACTTTAAATTTAACGTTATTCTGAACTGTAGAATGTTTTTTTAACAAAAATTTTTTCAGAAATATACACTGATTCAATATATATATTATATTAATATATATATTATATATATATATATATATATATATAAATTAATATATTATAATATAATAGAAATATATATTAGAGATATTAATATACTATATAAATATAATATTTTAAGATTAAAACTATGTTTGTAAGGATATATATGTATATATTTACGGATATCGATAAGAAATTTAAAATATTATATATTTAAATATATATATAATATAGTATAATTATATATATATAATAATATATATAATATATACATAATATATAAATATTAATATATAATATATTATATAATATTTTACATTACTTCGTTAAATTTTTACCAATATTTATTATTTTTACTAAATATTACAGTATTTTAATATAATTTAAAATCATGTTAGAAAGATTTTTACCCCACTATCTGTATTATACTGTGATAAAATCTCATAATCGGTTAAAAAAATTGAATATTGAAATAATAAATATGATTAAGTTTGAAACACATTTCGACAGTTATTCATCATCCCATTAAAAACTGAAGAAAGCCAACAAGTGATATTTAAAGTTGTTTCTTGGCAAATTCTAGTAAAGATTATACAGTGAATGAAGCCCATTAACGGCCAATGTCCCATTTTTGGGACGCAGCTTTACATGCTTGAAAATAATTCCTTAAAAATTAATTAACTTTCTTCCTAAATTTTAAGTAGCCAAGACATACCCATTTCAAGTATTCAGCACAAAAAAATAACTAATTTTAAGTATCTTTGAAATTATATGTCACTAATTGCCAACTTTTCGTTAAACACAATCAGTCAGCGTAAACGCTCCAGTACGCTGCCTTCCAGTTGACGATGGTGTGTTGCATGTATTCTATCATAGTCAAAAAGGAGCACGAAGATTCCCGTAAAGGACCCCACAAAAAAATTTCTACCGTAAGCAAATAACCTTTATCTTTGCCGTCCCATATTTTACAATGCCAATATTCATGAAAGTACCAAAATCAGACTATTTTGATATAGTTCATGTCATCTCAATATAATATAATATTTATATATATATTATATTATATATAATATATATAATATATAATAATATATAAATATATAAATATATATAAGATATATAAATATATATAGAATATTAAATAATTATATAATTTAATATATATATATAGAATATATCTATATAAATAATATATATAGTATATATAGAAAGAGAAGAGAGAGAATTTTTACTAATTCTACTTTTAGGTTTGTGCATTAGTGGCATTTCAACTTTCTTTATATATATATATATATAAATAATATAATATATATAATTATTAATATATATATATATATCTATATATATATATATATATATATATAGATATAATAATATATAAATATGTATAGGTATTATATATATATATATATAGATATATAATATATATACTATATATATAATATGTAATATATTATATATATATATTAAGATATAATTATATATATATATATATAATATATATATATATATATATTATATATAATATATATATATATATATAAATATATATATATATATTAATATATTATATATATAATATATAAATATATATACAAATTATATACCTGCTCAATCAGAGAGTGAGAGAGTAGCATGCAAAGGGCCCGGTTCTATCCCTAGCCTGGATCCTAGTTTAGAAATTAACTAGAATAGGTTGTCCCATGGTTAATAAAAAAATTGCGTGAAATAGTAGGTTTTTTGAGGAGAGGGAGGAGAGACCGTCCCGCACAGGCGAACGAGGTCCAATGACGCCTATCGAACGCAGGCAAGCAACACTGATCCCGAGCAGGCAGTCGAACAAGGCCTGGACAACTGCTCCCTCCACGTACGTTGGGTAAATTATGGGAAATCCCGTGTGCCGGGTCCTGCCACTCTGCCTCAATCAGGCGTGAGGTGGGGACTACTGCACGTATCGCCAAGTCACGCGTTTCTCAGCATTCAGGAAAGCAGCCAAGACCTGTGGGGTTAGTGCGGAATAAGAACCTTACTACACCTCAGCCGCCTGCTAAGCGTTCGAGATCGCCCTCCAGGCAAAGGTTGCAGCTACATGCCTGCAGCCGCAAATTGGGAAGTTCAACATGTCTCCATGCGCCCCGTCTTTTTGCAGGCATCCCCGGGATTCGGGTGTCGAAGCATAGCTGTACGTTCCCACTACGGACAAACAATTCTCGACTCGGAATGTAACTGCAGCGAAGGAAATCGCCTCGGCTAGCGGCGGGATTTCCTTGACTAAAGCCGAAAACTGAAATCAAAAGTTCAAGTCCAGGAGCGA
Source organism: Trachelipus rathkii (assembly GCA_015478945.1). NCBI lineage: Eukaryota > Metazoa > Arthropoda > Malacostraca > Isopoda > Trachelipodidae > Trachelipus > Trachelipus rathkii. The sequence continues at coordinate 11,558 of JABUQX010123943.1, read as the reverse complement.
CTGCAGTCGCTGGTATCGAACTTTATCTGGGTCGAGGTGGAAAAATGCGATTTTTCCGCCTTTTGACGGAAAAAAAGAGACTTCGTTTGACTCGCTTCTTAGGAACATGGATTTCCACTCGAGGGTGGAGGTTCATCTCGGGGCAGTAGCTCCAGCCGCCTAAAAATATTTACCAAGAGACCTGACTCGGATAAACCTTTCCCCGAGGACATTTGGCCCTCCAGCGAGAGGAGAGAGAACGTCCGCTCAGGCGGACGATGTCAATAACACTCACAACACACAAGCAAACCCATAACACTCACACAAACACATAATTTTGAAGGAAGAAGAGTAAGTGAAAAATCAGGTTCGAAAACGGAGAAGAAGGGACAAACTGAGGAAGGGACTTGTAAGACGAACGTGGGGAAAAAAAAGAACCAATTGGTTAGATGCAATGTTCCACTCACGATGGGTGTGGGTTGTCATAGTTCCCAGACAAATATATATATATATATATATATAATATTATATAATATATATATATATAAAATTATATATTATATATAATTAATATATATATATATTATAATATATATATAAGATACCGTATATATAAATATATATATATATATATAATATATAAATATAGATAAGATATATAGTATATATATATAAGAATAAAATTAATAGATTATAATAAATAGAATATAGTATATAATAAGTTCAATAGTTCTGTGCTAAAGAAAGAAAGACCGGTATGATATAAAGAAGATAGAAGAAGAGATAAAGAGCAGAGTATATAAAGAATAGAATATAATGAAAATTAAAATATTATATATTATATAATTAAATTAACGAGCTAAGAATATTGTAAGCAGTCTTTCGAACGAAATATCAGTATATATATATAGTATTATATATATATATTATATTAGTATATATATATTAGTATTTTAATATATATTATATATTTATTAGTTTTATATATATTAGTTATATTATATTTTATATATATATTATTATATATAATTAGATTATATATTATTATATTATATAAATATTAAATATAAACATTATAATATATATTATATATATATATATTATTAATATATACTATTTATATTATATATAATAATATATATGTGGATATAAAATATATATAAAATCAATCAATTATATATTTATTATGATATATATATAATAGCCTCTAAATGTATTGATCATTTTGGTATATATATAAGTTATAGATTGATTCGTGTTTATCTCTTCCCTGAAATTTTCTGGAATTTGCCAGATTGGCCCAAAAATTTGGTGTTAAAAAAAAAAAAAATGTGCAGAAGTTAATTAGTAAATTTCGAGCAAATTCTTTAGTGGCAGCTTCTGGAATTATGCCAGAAGTTGCCACTAACAATTTTCTTAAAAAACCTTAAGAACTTGTCTGTATTTTAATGTAAGTTTTTTTGAATTAAGAAAATTTTTTCCCAAGATTCCAATAATTCAAATAATGATAACCCTATCGTAACAAAGCCCGTTAGTAGGAGTATTAAATTTTAATGTAAATTAATCCTGAGTAAACTTA
>JABUQX010123943.1:0-5000 GCA_015478945.1 Trachelipus rathkii | reverse complement strand
TTCATTTTTACTAATAATTTTGGAAAAAAAAAATAATTTTGGGGCCATAAATTTCAATGTCAGAAGAACCAAAGAATAATAAAGGAAATTATAAATTTATTTTAATTTGTTTTTATAATTGTTGTTATTTTTTCTTTTTTTAAAATTTTATAACTGATTTATTTTCCTTTTTCTTTGGTATTAAAATGATAAAAAATTTCCTTTCAAATCCATTAACGTTATTCTTGTGAGTTTATTAATACTTATTAAAACCCGCCATAAATTAATATTTACATTTAAGAAATAGTATTATTTTGCGCGAGAGGGAATCGATTAGAATAATAGATATATATTAGAAAAAAAATATGAAAAATTAAAAAGAAAAGATTTTTTTTTAAATTATTGTTCCTGATTAAATATAAATAAAAGAAAGAAAAAATTTTGTATTAAATACAAATAATATTATATTAAAATCTGAATGATAAAAACATAATGATTTTTGTCTATAATTTATAATTAGATAAACATAATAAACTATTATATTCCTCATCAAATCTCACCTCAATGCCCCACAAATTGCACATTAAATCTAACACACATCACAAACTTCCCAACCCTCATAATGAGACTTTAAATTATATATATATATATATTTATATATATATAATGAAAAAACACTATAACCCTGCTGTAATATAAAGAACATAAAACCTCAAAGAAAATCCACTCGGTGCTTATATAGAGATGAGACCTGGTCACCTATCTTTAATGGGTAGATGTGTTGATATCTCCTTAAAAAATTCATTAGTCTCACCAAAATAAAAAGAGGGACAATCCTTACAAGGGATCTTAAAGACACCCTGATTATTTTCTTTTTCATTAAGTCTAACTTTACATAAAAATCTTTTAGTCGTGTTGGGTATGGTGGGCACCAGCATAAACTCCTTTGGTATATTTTCCTCAAGTCACTCTATCTAGCCTGGTATTTTTAGTATTATTTTGTTTTCGGTTGAAAACGATCAAAGTTGTATGAGTTTAAAACTTTTTGTTTGCACCTCAAGGTTCTAGAAGTGAAATTCCTGGTATAGCCCAAATTTTTAAAGACATTATATATATATACTCAATTTCCTGGTCAAAATAACAAGGTATTTAAAAAAACAACAATATATATATACGCCAGGATATACATTATAGTGTAAATATTCTTACTTTCTCAGAATAGAAAGTCAACAATAGGAAATAAATAATAATAAGAAAATGAAATATTGCCAACTGAAGGTATTTTCAAATCTCAGATAATGTTAGGTATTTAGTATGCAGCACACCATGGTCGAGAGAGTATGACCAAGCGACCGACTACTAGAACAGGGTAAACTTTTGACATTTCTTCAAACATCGACCGAACTGACTGACGGATACGTTGTAGGAGAATTTGTTGGATATCCTAACTACATAATAGTTCATCCACTAATATTATTGGGAAGAGTTGGGGGGGGGGTGATAGGAGTAACTCCCCTGTATCTATCAGGTTCAATGTGAAGGAAGTGGCGTTGAGATTGACGTTTAACTGCCTTTTATCAAAGCAGCGAACTATGCGACATGGTGGATGGAAATTGTGTTCTTTTCTTGCTGAAGAATTGTTGTATTGAAAATCTCGTATTGTTTCCGTTCATGTGCTGCAACACCAGGTAGCGAACAATTTTTCTCGGATCGACAAAAATAGGAGTTGTTAGGAGCAGGGGAAATGATGTTCTGATCCTAGGAGAAAGTTTTTGATACCTGTGATACCATTAAGTGAAAATTCTTTGCACCATCTTGACAGAAGGGATGGGGAGTGATCGGATTATAGATTATTCATATGGGGGCATAGATCTTTCACCGTACGAATGGTAAAGCCAAACGCTTCAGAATCATCAGAGTGCGGATTCTGTCTGAAACAGGTACAATCGAAGCAGTCCTGTTCGCTTATTTAGCTCACCTTTGGCATGTGTTAAAGGCACCCGGCTGGTGCAGTTTTCATATATCGCATATTATTTGATGATCTGCATTTTTGTACCCCTGCTGTTTTAATAAAAGATTTTTTAGTAAATAGCTGGTCGTAAACTTAGATCTTTCGTACTTTATTGCAGGAATCATCAACTACTGGAGCCTGCGAATGTGGTTGAAAGGATTATGATTGCTTTGTCTGAGATCAATGAGGAGAGTTTTGTTTAGGTCCTCAATGGTGCGATGGCCGAGTTGTCTTTCCATCCAACAACTATCTAAATCCTTTCCTGAGTGGCAGTTCATTTAAATGCAACATGCATATGAGCCATTGACGTGGTTGTTTAAGATGTGAATCCAACAGTGTGATTATTATTCATGTTACTATTTCTACAAGGAGTTCCTCGCAATACTGCTCTTCATTAGAAGTCTTGGTAGGGTCTTGGTCGTATCTAAATAATCCGTCAGGTCATTAGAATACATCCTCTGAGATCTTCTGAGTTTTAGGACTACAGTGATCGTGTACATGCATCTGGAAATTACGCTAGCACGATAGAATGTTTCTCTAACTTTTTCTAGCGCAACCTCATCAGTATGACTAAGTGTCTTATCTATTTGTTGCCATCGAAACCATTGCAGTGAGACATATCCCTTGTGTAGCAGCAAATGCTCCTCTGACCTGGTTTTGTCTTTCTCCAGTGATTTTCTTGGCGTTGTAATTACCTTTTGATCAACGTTTTGGTGGACAGAGAGGTCCGAGGTCTATTGGGGCGCTAGGTTGATACTATGTTAGATCTATGTCTATGCTCTCTTATGTCTACATTTGTCTCTCTAATGATTTACACAACTCAGGATACTTGTTTCTATTTTGAGGGTGACATTCTTCCATTTTTTCTGATTCTAAGGAAAATGATTCTTGCTAGCACATCACTTTCTTCGATGCCGTGATATTTCAATCCTGAACTTACACAGTTTTGTTGCGTATAACTGTTGATGTCCTCATCTTGACTTTAAGATGTCCAACAGCGCTCATCATGCTTACCTGAATGTTTCATGTTTTTCTTTTTCTGCTGTTTCTTCCTTGTCCACCTTGTCCTATTATCCATGCGTCTTGAAGTGTTTCTGATCAAAGCCAAATAGCCGATTCCAATACGTGGATTTCCTTTCATTGGAGACATTGACCTTGATTATCGCGTTCAACTATAGATTCCTTAGTGAAAACAACTTGCACTGCGCTAATGTCGAAGAGAGAGACATGATTTTATTTTATCTTGCATATGTTTAGAGAAGATGTTTTATTTCTTTGAATATTCTCATCCAAATCATTGACAATTCACTATTAGTGCTCTCACTTTCACTATAACATTTCCAAACTTTTCATTGTTGGAATGGCCTGCTTTATTGGTATATATGCTTTTACTTTCTGTTGCACTACTTTGTGCTAGATGAGTAACACTGGCAATCTTTGTTAACTACTTGATGGAACTTGTAGTCTCTAAAAACATCCTCAGCCAGTGGTGGTAGCTGATTTTCGACAAGTGGTGTGGATAACCGAATATTGCATGCCTGTCTTTATGTCTTGTTGCACATTGCATGACTATACGTCTTGCTAATAATAAGTATAAGCACCTGCACCACGAGGATTATCTCAACGTCGAATTGTTGGATTGAATTAGACAGAAATAGCTTCTAATTGTAATTAAACCAATTTTGAAGAACAAGCATTATAAATTCATAACTTAAAAATAGTAAAGAAACGATGCAAAAACCCTTTTAAAACTTAAGTCGGGCCCTAGACCTTGAGTGAAATTGCAATGATTTTGTCGCACTACGGGAAGCCGGAGCACAAATTTTGACCTATGTATTGGTTTATCTCGACCAAAATTCATACGGCCAGGCTTAATAGTATAGTATATATATTATTATATATATATATTAGTATATATATATTATATTACTATATATATATATTATATGTTAAGTATAATATATATATATATTGATGTGCGACCATGAAGAGCACGAAACGTTCCACATAACCAAGAAATTGTCTGGTGTTTAGTCTTCTTTTCTATATTTGAAGTTGGGTTCCCCAAGGAACAGAGTCAATTGTGGACACTATATATATTTATTATATTATATATATATATATTCATACGTTATCATATAATATATATATATGATATATTATTATATATCTTATATATTTTATAATATATATATATCTATATATATATTGTATAAAACTGAACTTTTCGTCTGACCTTTGAAATTGAATTTCTTTCTATAGAATGTATATAAAAGATCGATCTCCTTTTCATCTGTCTATCCGTTATATATATATATATATATATATAGTATAGTATATAATTATATTATATATATATAATATTATAGTATATATATATATATATATTTAATATGTGTCTAGCCAAACCACACACTATTATCATAAGCCTAGACTAAGAAGCACTGTACAGTAGTAAATTTTCTATGACGGAGTGACGTTGGCCTAAGTAACCTCAGAGCTAACGCGTAGGATGGGTGTCGTCGTTTGCCTAAAACCTAGACATAACATAGATGGCATTTGTCTTTTGCCGTAAACTAAACCTAGATCCTAGAGTAAGTTTGTCTTTGAAGGTAACTTTTCAGCCATTTGTCATGTTGGCCTCTCATTTCACAATTAATAATATTTAAGTTTAATAAATACATCAACTCGCGTCTTAATGGAATATTCCTTGCTAACTTCAGGAAATGTTCAAGTCTGTTATCGTTAGGAATCTTTTTTTATTATGACCTATGCAAAATTTAGAAGTGGTTTAAACATACAGCTTATATTTATAGATATATGTATATGATAATATATATATATATATATATATATATATATAATATTATATATAATTATATATATATATATACTTATATATATATATATACTATACGAATATGATATATATATATGAGGAGGCAAATTTTAAGATATATTTAAATAACAGTTCTTAGTCTTAAATTTAAAAATTGTAATAGTTGTTCAA
>JABUQX010123942.1:67500-71625 GCA_015478945.1 Trachelipus rathkii | reverse complement strand
TTGCACATTGGTTCTTTTACCAGCACACCGTAAAATCCAGATCACATCGTCCTTTCCTCCATGTTCCTGTGATCCATGTTTTCCAGGAGGTTCAGCTCGAGCGCTGCAGAAGTTGAAAATCTTCAGGAGCCATAATTGCCAATTTATTTGTAGTTAAGAACTACTAAACTAGTTATAGTGAGCAGAGATAGCATATATATATATATATATATATGGCATAGGAAAAGTGATTTATATGGTTATATATATCATCTGCAACGGAGGACAGAATGCTACTCTTTTCCTAGTTAAAACTTTTAAGGGTAAAAAAATGCTTTGTTCCTGCTCATAGGCGCGGCTATAGGCGCACAGAATTGCTTAAAGTGCCTTGCTGAATCACTTTTTTTAAAATTGTTGCGCCTATGCGCCCTTGCGCCTACGACTGATAGTGCTTTACAGGCGCATGGCGCAACTCTTTGGTGGCGTTAAATGACAGAAGTATATATATATATATATATATATATACATATATATATATATATATATATATATATATATATATATATATAGTTTGTTGAGTTATATATATATATATATATATATGTACATATTATTATTATATTATATATATATATATAGGCAGGCAGTATATATATATATATGTATAGTATTTTGGAATCTGACAATATATGCAAAAAAGCGTTATGAAACTGACAACCTGACAGACAAGGGAATAGACTATGCCAAATAATATTTTTTTCATTTTTAAGTTATCTTGTTTAAGTGTACATGTCTTTTGAAGACTAATAATTATAATGTATATTTTAATGATTAAAGTACTTTATTGGCTTTTTGTGCAATCTAACAATTTAATCTTGGAACAAAAAGGTTTTATACAATCTGCTATTTCATGTGATGGTTTAATAAACAAGGAGAGAAATTTAACTTTTATTGTAGGTGATGGAAATCATATTTTTCGCAGAAAAAAATTTATCGCTTCCTGATAGAAGAGATGAATGATTTTAAATTTTTTTTGAAGCCCTGCAAAAATTTCAAACTTATTGAGGTAATATTTAAACAATATATATATATATATATATATAAGAGAGAGCATATACATATATATATGGTTGTTATTAAGTTGTTGTTATATTATTATATATATATATATATATATATATATATATATATATATATATATATATATATATATATATATATATATATATATATATATATAGAAAGAGTTATTAATATATATATATATATATATATATATATATATATATACATATATATATATATATATATATAGCTCCGATGGTTTGAATGGTGTTTGTAATGTTTTAGTTATTTTGCCTCTAAGTGTATTTGTACATTGAACGCTCTCCTGTTTTAATTGTTTTTAATCTTTTATGGATTTAATTTTTTTTTTTTTTTTTTTTTTTTTTTTTTTTCATCACGGGCAGAGCCCTATTCAGGAGGGGTGTTGCAAGCTAAAACTTCATCCACTAGCGTAAATTACGCAGATGAGCAGACGGCAGTTTAAAAGTGAGGGAGATTAACCAGTAGAAACACAGAGATGGAGAATTCCACAGAACAGAGATGGCAGGAAAGAAGGAAGCACCGCAACGAACTAGCCTAGAGTTACCCAACAAAAAACTCGTGCGCAGACACATCTCCTCCTTGTATACTGAGGTGTCAAAGGTGGTTTGATGAATTTGATCATCCTTTACATATATTCCGCATTAATTTTAATTTTTAAACTTTTTGTTATGATAGATAGCAGTTCGTTTTAGATTGAAGTAATACGTAGTTTTGATAATCCTTTTAAAAAAGATAAGATATCCGTATTAATTTTTAATTTTTAAACTTTTAGTTATGTTAGATAGCAATAGTTCGTTTTTAGGATTGTAATACGTAGTTTAGATAGTACTAGGTTATATTTTTCCTTAGTTTTTTAGCTTAAGTTTGAAGTGTTTCTATTTTTTTTAAACGGGTTTAACATAGCACCTACGTTTTTGGTCAATTATTATTTTAATTTATACATAACAGTTTTTTTTATGTTGAATAATTGTAATTTTTTTTCGTAAATTTGTGAGGGGTACGAGTGCGTGAGGGTTTTAAACATTAAATTTTTCATATTTCATATTTATTATAAATACGGTTTTATCGTTGGCTATTTTTTGTGTGTGAATAATTTTCCCTTCTGCTTTTTTTTTTGTCTGTTTCCCTTTGTTTGTTGCTTTGGTTTGGTGTGGTTGTGGGTGTGCGTGTGTAATGGCAGATTTGCGCAGGCGCGGGCTCTATAGATTCTGCCAACATCCGCGGTTTAAACTCTACTCTCTGCATCCGTGGAATACCACCTCTCTAACTCTAACCCAAATTTGTTCTTGTCTGAGACACAGATGGCTAAGAATTAAACCTCTAACTCGTTTAATGTATCCAACTATAACTTATTTCACAATTCTCTGGGTGGGAGTCAAAACAGCAACACTCCTGCAACACGCCCTGCACCCTGTCCCCAACTCGATGTGTTGTAATCTTTCTTCCCTTCTACTACAGTCAATCTTGTGTGCTTTCTGCTACTGTTCTCCTAACAGTTTAGATTTTCCCACTTATTTTTGAGGATCTTACTATTTCCCACGAGAATGTTGTATCTTCTCATCCAAATACTGAGGTCTCTCATTTAGGGGTTTCAATGTTACAATATACGGAATGGTTGGGGTTCTCCCCATACCGATTTAGGTGGGGAGGAGGCTGAATCATTCAGCATTCTCATCTGGAGCAACTAATTAAAGAACCCACACATTCCGGATCGTCCACCAATTCTGGAACACACTTGACCTATGTTACCACTAGTCCTTCTCTCTTAAAATACACCACTTTCTGCTCCTATCGGTAAATCTGACCATAACCTTATATCTTAAATTTAATACTTTCTCTCCAACAGTTCCATCCTGCCCTACTCGTTTTTTTCTGGCATTGGGGCCTTATGCTGCTTCCTACGCTAACTATAATTGGAATGACTGCTTTGTCTCTGGTGACGCTTCGACTTCCTAATAAGTTGGGAGCTGTAATCGTTGATGGATGAGCAGGTTCATTCCTTCTTCGTCTTAATTTTGTCAACTCAAAACTATGGTTTGATCGTGCTTGTTCCTCTGAACATTTAGGCTAGAGACAGTGCGTATCGGGAGTGGAAAATTCTCGTTCTCCTATCGCACTTTTGCTAATTTTCATTCTGCTAGAAATCGTTGCAGGATTTTCGACGAGCAAAGCGGGCTTTCATCAAACGAAGTGCGCTAACCTCCTTGGTTCCTCTCCTACTGACAAATTTTTCTGGCCTCTTGCCAAAAAAACATTCTAAATTTGCAAATCTGTCTTTCCCTCCTCTCTGGCCCGCCTGATGGTTCCATATAATTCTCCAACTGAAAATGCCAATCTCTTCGGCCTCCTATTTTCTCTAACTCAACCCTGGACGATCTGGCATTCTTCATCCCCTCCTCCTCCTCTTAGGTGTCCTATGCCTTGCCTGTGATTACATTTGATCGGGTGCATGGGCTCCTGAAATCTATGAACGTTAGGAAGGGTGGCCCGGATGGCATTCCTCCTCGAGTTTTGAGGAAGTGTGCTTGCTATCCCTGCCCCTCGTTCAACTATATTCTCTATGTCTCACACTTTCCCTCAGTGTTGGAAGCATGCATATGTCCAACCTATTATTCCGAAAAAAAGTAGCCGCTCTGATCCTTCTAACTATCACCCTATAGTTCAACTGTATTCTATCTAAGATCTTTAAAACCTTCTAACTCTCATTTAGATCACTGGAATTCATTCATCAAACAAGCTAGTAATGGCTTTTCGGCGCTCAAGGCTCACCATATTTATCTTACTGATTTATGGTTTTTCCGCCCTTAGGAACTACGGGAGACTTGGGTGGTGGCGCTTGAGACATATCCAAAACCATTTGACTGGCACTCGTCACTGCTCTCCAAGCCCCCCTCCTCTCTTTGCTTACGTATGTCTAGTTTTCTTTCAATGCTCAATATCGGCTGTTGTTGATGGGGCGACTTCTTCTTCCTTTCTGTCAATAGTGTTCCTCGGTTCTGTTCCATTTTCTACTTTATTCCTTTAATGATCTTCACCTGC
>JABUQX010123942.1:47500-57500 GCA_015478945.1 Trachelipus rathkii | reverse complement strand
CTAATTGCCTTAACTTGTATACTATCTAAAATCTTTGAAACTCTCCTTAACTCTCATTTCCTGACCATATAGAATCTCATTCCTTCTTTCAGATCGTCAGTATGTTCTTTCGACGTTCGAGATCAACTGGTGATATCCTTTTCCTATCTCACTGATCTATGGTCTTTTGGCCCTTAAGGATCATGGTGAGTCCTTGTGTGGTAGCGCTTGACATATCTAAAGCTTTGACAGGGCTATATGGCATGCGTCGCTACTCACTAAACTACCTTCCTTTGATTTTCCTCCTTCGCTTGCTTACTCTTGTCTAGTTTTCTTTCGGATCGTTCCATTTCAGCTCTTGTTGTGGAGCAACCTCTTCCTCCTTCTTATTAATTGTGTGGTGTTCCTCAAGTTCTGTTTTATCTCCAACTTTATTCCTTACTTTTCATTCAACGATCTTCTTAGCTGACTTCTAACTTCTGTTCACTCTCTATGCCGATGACTCAAACATCCCATTCTTTACTCATTTTTTAATTGTGGCTCCTCGTTATTATATCTAGAGTTGCCTCTTTCGTTCCAGGCTTCTGATTCAATTCATTGGCGATTTAATCGGAATTTCTCCAGTGGGTGGTACCGTAATCTCTGTGAAGTTCAACTCTTTGAAAACTCAAACTTCTTCATATCTCCCTCTCTAAATACCTACCCAACTTCCTATTTCCTAATTGGAACGATATAATAGAATATAAACAACATAACATTTCTAAGACTAAACATAAATAGTGAATTGTCTTGGAGACCTCACATCACATCGATGTTGCTAAAATGGGCTCAAAAAAGCTGGAGAATTCTTGATTCAGATGCGTGAATTTTTTTCTTTTGCTCAGATGCTCCAGTTATATAAAGTTCTTATTCGATCCACTGTTATGGAATACTTGTTTCCACATTTGGGGTGGTTCCGGTTTCACCCTCCTTTTGGATAGAGATGAAGCTAAGGCTAAGAGGCTTATATAAACCTGTCCCATTACTTTTCTGATCTCTTGACCCTCTTTCTCTGGCGTCGCTGACTCGTCGGTGCCCGTAATCTCTTTTCTATAGTATTTACAAACGGCAGGTGCTCGTGAGAATGACCTCTCGCATTCCTCCACACTGCGTCACCCTTGCGTAATACAAGCAGGTGCCTTGTTCTCTCAATGAAATGTCCTGTTAAATTTTTTACTGCTCCAGTATACATCTATCTTATAATTCTTTGTTTTACATCCACATCTGTTTTGTAAAATCCTTGCCTTCTTTATCTTCCCCGCTATTATTCAATCTTCCTCTATTTAAATCCGCGTTCTGCGCTCTTACACCTGAGGGAATTGGGTTAGGCAAGGGACAGGGTGAGTTTTACGTTATCCATTTATTTTAATGTTTTTCTTTATGTATTTTTATTTATTTATTAATTTTATTTATTTATTTATTTATTTATTTTTTGCCCCCTCCTTTTGAAAAGGGTCTTGCCCGTGAATGGTGGTATAATGGTTAATACTAGACACTCAGAATTAAATATATATAAACTATATAAAATATTATATTATATATATATAATATATATATATATATATATATATTATATATAATATATATATATATATATATAAAATTATATAAATATATATATATATTATATAATATATAGTATATTATATATATATATATATATATATATATATTATAGGATTATATATATATATATATAATATATATATATATATATATATATATATATATATATATATTGATTCGACCGTCGTCGAGTGTGGACTTAGTGGAAACCAGAGGGGACCAGAAGAGAGAGAGATTGGAAAGAAGAAGGATAGTCAGAGGCGATTTATTGAAGAGATGAAGTCGAATCTGGGATTCTAGCTGAAGAATTTGATTAGGAATATTTTAGAGAAGAGAGAAAGAAAGAAAGAGCGTTTGATATCGTACATGGTGGCAAGAAATTTTTCAAGGAAAAAGAAAAATTATGATTTTGGATTTTAAAAAAATGTAAAATTTTAAACATATAAATATATTTCATTTGTAATATGGGTTCGAGGAGCAGCAAAATGTTTGAAATCATTTTTTTTGGCTATTTTGGATAATTAATTATTAAATAAAATACAAAAATAAAATTATTATAAAGAAGAAATTTAAAATACTAAATGAAGAAGGTTGGAGCTGCGTTTCCCAAGTCTATCGTCGAGTTAAGTCATTTGAAGTAAATTTTCCAAATTCTCTTCCACTGGTAGCAAGGCGGCTGGGAACCCCTCTATCACATTTATTTTTCGCGAATATTGGGGATTATTTCGTTTAAACATACCAATAGTAATAACTGTGATTTGGTAATAAATGATAATAATAATAATTGATGTTAATGCATAATTTTTATATGGTGCAATAAGTGGTAATTAATTTAATATATGGTGAAATATAGTTATAACAAACATACTAATAGTAATATCAGACTGTGATTGTGGTGATAATGAATAATAATTAATACAGATATAATGTAATCTAAGTTTTAATATATTGAATATGTAAATAATATTAAAATATATAGTGAAATAATATTGTGTAGGCATATCAATATTATTAATTAAACATAGTGCAGTGCATCATAATAGTAATATTAATATTAAAAATATGTATATTACTTGGTGATTTAATAGTCGAAATATAGTTTAGCAATTAATAGATAATATTTAATGATGATAATATATAATGTAATATTAATATTTATATTTATACTTTTTCTTTTTTAAAAATTTTTTTTATATGTATTTCATATTTAGGTTATATAAAGGCGCCCCGATAGCTCACGTGTCTAGAGCACTCGCCCAAACCAAAGCGAGGGTCCAGGTTCGACAAACTGGTCGGGGCGGAGAATGTGTGAAGCTATTCTCTCCTTGACGGTTGGGCTCCGTCCTGCTCGGACGTTAATGAGTTGCACCTCCTCCTTGATTAGGGCTCTGCCCGTGAGTGATGGTGTTTATTTTGTAAAAAAAAAGAAAATATATTATAAATATATATATATATATAATTATATATATATATATTATATATATAATATATATATATATATATATATTATTATATATAATATATATATATAATATATATTATATATAGTAATATATTTAATCACATATAGATTTCGGCTAATCGATATGACATGGAGGAGCAGCTTTTCCTCGGTCATCATAGTGTTTAACCGCTACGATTGTGGTGAAGTAACTTTTCTTTACTTTATGTATAATGTAATGTTTTCCGCCTAAAAAATATCATTATTAGTATTTTAGTAGTAGATTTTTTATATGTTGAATTTTATGTAATTTGGAAATATTATTTATTATTTTACAAGCACTTATTCCCGCAAAAGCGGGGTAGAATGATAACTTTTTAATGAAATGTCCAGTTAACTTATTGTTCACTGTTCATCGTTCTTTCTTTGTTCATTGCCCATTATATATTGTATTCTCATCTTCTGGCCGATAATTCTTTAACCTCAGAGAAAATAAAAACAAAAAGTAAATTCATTAAAAGATATTTGGTATTTAAATACTCTCCTAATACAGCATCGTGACTTATGAGAGGGTTATAAAGAAGAGAAAAACAAGAACTCTTGAGAAGAACACCTTGACTATTCTACAGAATCAAGAAGAGGAGAGACAGAAGAGTCTCTTAATAAGAAATTCAGCGGACTATACAAAGATAATCTTGAAGGTGGGGTAAAGAAGCTCCGATAAAGCGGCCTGAAAAAGGAGGAGGAGCAGAAGAGCTCCATCAGAAGATCCTTATACATCTTTATAGGACTGAAGGAAGCTAGAAACTTAAGGACCTGGGAAGTTTCACGAAGATCAGACCATTACCTCGCAAATAAGTCTTGGGATAAGACCATACCACAACAGGGAGGACTGAGGAGATACGAGAAGTACGAATATATAATTACATTACGTGATATATATATATAATATATATATATTATATATAACTTCTCAAGGTTAATTAATGGCTTTATATATATATATATATATATATATATATGGCCAAACTAAAGAAGTTACCCGCATGATATCTCGAAAAAACTTAAGATAGGTACAAGAAAAACTGATAACATATATGGAATCAGTGTATGAAATTTGTATGGAAAATGACAAAAAAATATTTACTTTTTTTTTATTTTTTTTTATATCTCCAAAACTACGATAGGTAGAAGAAAACTAATAACATATATGGAATCAGCGTATAAATTTTTTTTAGGGGGCTCGAGCCGACGGTGGGACAGAGGGGGGGGATGTTTTCCATACCCCGTAGGGGAGGGGCGGAGGAACCCCCGCGACACCCAAATACCAAAGAGCGGGGGTTCCGGAGACCCTCCCCGGCGGTAGGGGGGAAAATAGTCCTAGCCCCGTTGTCCCCAAGGAAGGCCGAGAACCCCGGACCTTTGCACTTTGCGGTTTACCTGGGAGGTATTCATTTTAGTTAAAAAAAAAAAACTTTTTTACATTGAGCTGCTATCTGATTCTAAATATGTTATTAGTTTTCTTGTACCTATCGTAGTTTTGAAGATATAAAAAAAAAATTTTTTTAAATATTTTTTTTTTCATCTTCCATACAAATTTCATACGCTGATTCCATATATGTTATCAGTTTTCTTGTACCTATCTTAGTTTTTGAGATATCATGCGGGTGACTTACTTAGTTTCACCTGATTATATATATATTATATATGATATATATATATATATATATATATTATTTATATATATAATATATATATATATATATATATATATATATATATATATATATATATATATATATATATAATATATATATATATATATATAATATACTATATATTATATATATTATCTTTTTCAGAATATTTATATTATTGTATATTTATTATTTATTTAAATAAATCAAATAGTTCTATACTCTTTAGATAACTTTAATTAAAAATTCATGTCAACTAAACCAAAATGGAAAACACCTAATGTACTTGAATATTTTACTCGCTCTGAAGATTTTACAGAGCCACCAGTTACTCGTGGGGGTCACTATACATCTACTGGATCTTTTAAATTAATGCGACATTTAAATCGCTCTCATTCAGATATTGCTGCAATTGTTAAAAAAAAAAAAAGGTGTGAAAAAAAAAAAAAATTCTTCAGGGTAAACCTTTATTTTCAAAAACTCAGACTAAAGTGGATACTTTTTCAATTGTCAATAACTCGTTCTGTCTATGTCAAGTGAAAAATTCAAGATATAATTGATTATAATGGTTCTCAAAGATATTGATTCATTAGTTTTTTTTGCAATACCAGGATATAAAGTACTGTGCAGAGACATAGCTGCGAAATTGCAAGTCCCTTTAGACCGGGAAAATATTGAAAAAATAGTTCTAGAAGAAGCGGATAAACAAAAAGATAAACTTAAAAATTGCTTAAAGAGACGCTTCGTGCATTTAAAAATGGAGGCTTGCACAAGGGTAAAGCTTAATTATTTTGCTGTTAATATTAGATATGTGGACGATCATAAAAACAATATTACTAAAACGTTAGCTGAAAGAGATACCAAATCACAACATTTCAATTAATATATCCAAGAACTTGTTATTGACTTTCTAAAAGAATTCGAAATAATAAGAAACAAGTAATTAGCTTAGTTACGGATAACGCATCAAACATGAACAGTACGATTGAAAAATTAAATAAAGACAATGCGGATGAGGAAGAGGAAGCTGATAAATGTGATACTGATTTTATTGAATGTCAAAACGAAGAACTAATAGTTATTTTCAGAATGAACTTTATAAACTATGAAAAGACTATATATTCCGATGGCGTTAACATTGCACACGTGAGGTGTGGAGTTTTCACACTTTACGGTTATCAGTGCGCGATGGTCTCCGCAATGCAATGCTCATACAGCAAACCTTATAATCAAGGCGAGACAAATAGCAAAAATTTTAGATCAAGAGACAAGATGGGGAAGTAAATGTCTGATGCTCGAAAGGCTTCTGCAACTAAAAGACTATATTAATATGATGGCTGCCGGTACTCCTAAACTTTCTCTCTCCGATAGTCAGTGGGGACAAATCGATACCCTCAAAGAATTATTAAAACACCCATACTTAACAACAAAAAATATTCAGTCAGAAGACTTGACTGTAGGAAAAGTTTTATAGAGAAGGGATTATAGCAAATGACATAAAAAATTTCATGGAAAGAAGGAAAAAAAAGAATGCTAACTGAAAAAATATTTTTGTCGGCCATCTTTGTTGATCCACAGATCACAATCTTCCTTAGAACTGAAGATATGATATTAAAAGCTAGGAATGCTCTTTGTGAATTAAAATGAATAACAGTATCGAACAGAAATCTGGATCAAAGTCAGATAGTTCAGCAGTTTCGGGAATCCTCCCTTGTGGTTTCTTGTCAGATAAAGAAGTAAAATATGACAAACAATCGGACCAACTGGAGCATGCAGAAAAGCGATTGGAAAAAGACAATATACCAGTAAACAATCTTCAACTTAAAAATCTTCTAGAAAAATACAAAGTAGAATTTCAAAAGACATTAGATGAAACGATGAAACTCGACCGGAATTCAAAGTTAACTGTTAAAAAGGCAATCCCTAGCTATACTAAAATTTTGCAAGATGCGGCTTACACAATTACAACTTTGCCTCTTAGTCAATTGAATGTTGAGAGCTTATTTTCTGCTTTATAAATAATAAAATCGGATCTAAGACATAGTTAAAGGAGTATTTTATTGAAGAAGTTTTATTTCTAAGAAACAATTTCTTCGAATAAATTTATTTTACCTATGCTCAGGCAGTTCAAAAATGAAATTATTTTAAAATTTAGGAAGAAAGTGAATTTTATATATATATATATATATATATATATATATATATATATATATATATATATATATATATATATATATATATATATATATATATATATATATATATATATATATATATATATATATATATATATATATATATATATAAAATAAAAAATCGACTTTGAATAAAATCATATTACGTATATTCAGGCAGCTCATAGTTCAAAGAGGAATTATTTTAAACTTTAAGATGAAACTGAAATATAATTTTTCCGTTTTTTTTTTTAAAAAAAAAATAATAAAAAAAATTAATTTTTATAAAATTATATTGCATAAATGAACAAGCAGTTCATCGTTCAAAAATGAATTATATTTTAAAATTTAGGAACAAAATGAATTATTCTTTTTCTGTATTTCTTAAAAATTTTAATTTACATAAAAGTTTTTAATTCTATGGTATTAAAGATGTCATTAACAAACATTCAATTTTATCATACCATTAAAATATGGCAACAGAGAATTAATGATTTCTTAAATGAAAATGGAGAAGGAATTATAACTAGGGGCCGGAGCCGGAGCCGGAGCCGGAGCCGGAGCCGGAGCTGGGTAATTTTAAAATGCTGGAGTCTGAGCCGGGTAATTTTAAAATAATGGAGCTGGAGCCGGGGTCGAAGCTGGAAAAAAAAATTTGCTGGCTCCGCAGCCCTGCTTTTTATTCCTCTTTTTGGCAGGTTTCGCTCAATAATTATTTAATTATTTTCAATCTTTTTACTCAATTTATTTCATTTTTAGAGCATCTTAAGTTAGAATGGTTGGACCATTTCCGTGTTTTGGTGTATCATTCATCATGATCAGCATGATTTTTTTTTTAATTCTAAATTATTTTTTTTATTAAAAATCTGTAATGAGGAAAACTTTCCTTCATATGAACCTATTTTAAATTTTTTTCCAGATTTGAAAATAATTGGGTCACTTCTTTCTTGTGCTGATTCTTCCATCAAATAAAGTTTGGAAACAACATTAAAAACAGTTAAGTTTGGGTACGTTTTTTTATATAAAAAATTTAAAAAAATTAAAGTAAAGTAAAGGTCACATCAATCGTTCTCTCTCTCTCTACATATATATATATATATATATATATATATATATATATATATATATATATATATATATATATATATATATATATATATATATATATATATATATATATATATATATATAACTAATCTCTCTATACTTATATACGTATATATATATATATATGTATATATATATATATATATATATATATATATATATATATATATATATATATATATATATATATATATATATATATATATATATATATATATATTTACTTTACTTTACTTTGCAACCGCTCCCAGGAAGGGTCAAGACCCTGTCTGCGGGGCCAGCACTCTTCTGAATCTTACTTTATCTTCCAAAACTCCATCTTCCCTCAGCTCCTGCATCGAGGGCAATCCATGTCTTCTCAATGAGTCCTCCACCAAGCTTTCCCATCTCTTCCTAGGTCTTCCTCTTGATCTCGTTTCCTCCGGTCTCCATTCCCATCTCTTCTTGGCCACTCTCCCCCTTTGCATCCTCTCCAGGTGCCCCCCCCCCACACCTCAATCTGGCTGCATCGATCTTTTTCAATATAGCCTTCACTCCAACCTCCTCTCTTATTCTTTCCTTTCTCTGTCTGTCTCTTCTAGTCTTTCCCATTATCGCTCTCAAAACGTACATCTCCGCCGACTGTATTCTACTATCCTCTCTTGTGGTCGTACTCCATGTCTCTGCTCCATATGGCAAAATCGGTGTTAACACACCTTCAAATATCACCCTTTTCACCTCCACCTTTCTTTCAGTGTGGGATACACTGCTCTTACTGCTCCCCCATACTGAGGTATCCTACTTGTGATCTCTTGTACATTTCCTCCCCCTCTTCCAAATATTCCACCCAAATACTTACATTTCTCCATCATCTTTTTCTCAGTCCCCTCCACCTTTATTCTCAACTCTCTCTCTCTCTCTCTCTCTCTCTCTCTCTCTCTCTCTCTCTCTCTCTCTCTCTCTCTCTCTCTCTCTCTCTCTCTCTCTCTCTCTCTCTCTCTCTCTCTCCTTCTCCTTCTCTACTGACCACCATGATCTCCGTCTTATCTGTGTTTATAGTCAAGCCGGCCTCTCTCAGCCTGTTGGAAAAACATATCACTACCTCTCTCAACCTGTCTCCCTCTTCGCCCCAGCACGCCAAGTCATCAGCATAAGCCAAAATATCACCGTCCAAATCTTCGATATCTTTATCTTCTTTATCACTACATCTAGATACGATACAAACAAAATTGGTGACAACACGCTTTCTTGTTTAACCCCTGTTCTCACCTCGAACCATTAGTTATTCTCTTATTCTGTTCTTGCATTACATTTATTATTTCTGTACAAACTCTCCCGAGCTCCTCTCAACTTTCTACCCACTGCATATTCTCTCTCCAGCACTCTCCACAGTCTCTCACTAGGCACTGAATCTAAAGCTTTCTTCAGATCTATGAAAGCTATATATGCTCGTTTATTGAATTCCAATACCTTTTCCAACGTAATTCTCAGAGCGAACAAGAGATCCGTCGTGCTTCTGTTCTTTCTATATCCGTGCTGATGTTTCCCAGTCTGGGCTCTACTACTATTCTCAACATTTTCTCTAAAATTCTCCCACATGTTTTTGCCAGATGGTTTAACAAGGAAATTTTCCTGTAGTTTTTACAGTCTCCTGTGTCTCCTTTTCCCTTAAATATTGGCACTATAATTGATTTTCCCCATCCTTCTGGTACTTCACTCTCGTTCCAACACCTATTAAACAGTTTCAAAATTTCTTCTTACATTTTCCTTCCTCCCTTTTTTATCAATTCTATGGGTATCCCATCTTCACCCGGTGCCTTACCGTTCTTCATCGCTTTCAGAACCACCTCTAATTCTTTCATGGTTATCTCCCCCTCTCCTCATCTTCCTTTCCCTCTAACATCTCTTATCCCTCATCCTCCACCTGTTCATTCACATTTGGCAGTTTTCTGAAGTTCTCCGTCCATATCCTGTTTGTGTCTATTAATTTCACCAAATCCTTTCCTTGGTTATCCTTG
>JABUQX010123942.1:35000-42500 GCA_015478945.1 Trachelipus rathkii | reverse complement strand
TACATTGACACAGTAACATTTAGCAAAAATGTATCATAACCTTGTCCGCTTATCATACAGAACAACGAATATATGCTAACGTAACAAATTTTTTTACATTCTCATAGTAATATTTAACAAATATTTATCATAAACTTACCTAAATATCATAATCCCCAACAAATAATTGCAAACATAACAAAGTTTTATCCAAACATAACATAAAAATAGCAAAGTTTTATCCAAACATAGCATAAAAATAAGTTCTTTGAATAAAATATCATAGTAAAGTGTAATATTTTACCGAATTTAAAGCAGTAAATCTGTAAATCAAACCACCCGTCCCTTCTCCCTTCCCGCCCCTCCCTATTCCACCCGTGCATGACCTTTTGATCTACTGATCTATTGACTCAGGTCACATATCGAGTATCATTTCGGAAAAACATAGTACAAAAATAAGTTCTTTATATACTAACCAATGAATATATGCTAACGTAACACTGTTTTCACATTAATAAAGCTAACATAGCATGACCAGAACTAAGAATATAATGTACAATGACAAAACCTAACACACCTTATGCACGAATAAACTACTAACATTAACAAAGTTCCATACTTAACAACAGTAAAGTACCTAGCACAGCGTACAAAACGTAAACTATTCACACGTTTTCAAGCATATCTATAACATAGCAATGTTAATTTTACATTAACACTTTTGATTTACGTTGCATTTCGAGTCTCATTTCGGATAAACATAGCACAAAAATGAGTTCTTTATATACAAACAAGCGAATATACTCTAACGTAATAAAGTTTCCACATCAATAAAGCTAACATAGCATAACATGAACTAAGAAAATAATGTACAACGACAAACCTAACACAACTTACGCACGAATAAACTGTTAACATTAACAAAGTTCCACACTTAACATCAGTAAAGTAACTAACGTTACATACAAAACGTAACCTATTCATACTTTTTTCAAGCATATCTCTAACATATTAACGTTAATTTTACTTTGACACAGTAATATTTAACAAAAATTTATCATAACCTTGTCTAATTTACAGACCAACGAATAACTGTAAGCATAACAAAGTTTTATCCAAACATAACATAAAAATAAGTTCTTTGAATAAAATAGCATCGTAAATTGTAATAGTTTACTGACTTTAAAACTGTAAATCAGTAAATCAGTAAATCAGACCATCAACCCCTCCCCATCCCTCCCACCATGACTTTTTGATCTATTGATCTATTGATTCATGTCATATTTCGAGTATCATTTCGGCTAAACATAACACAAAAATAAGTTCTTTATATAGCAACTATCGAATATAGTGCTAACGCAAATGTTTTTTACATTACAAGCAATATACCGATGAATCCAAGAATATAATGCTGGGTCGAGGCCAGTTTCCAACACAATTATGCTATGCGCCGGTCAGCATTATCATGCCAACAAAGGTCTTCCGCACTTAACAACAGTAAAGTACCTAACACTTCGTTCGTAACGTAAATTCCATTCACATTTAAGGCATATCTCTTAACATTTCAATTGGTCGCGTTTATTTTACATTAACATCGTAATATTTAACAAAAATTTAGCATAACCCTATCTAATCATCATATTGACAACGAATATAATGCTAACGTACCAAATTTTTTACATCAACTTCGTAATATTTAACAAAAATTCATCATAACCTCGCCTAAATATCATAATCCCCAACGAATAATTGCAAACATAAAAGTTTTAACCAAACATAACATAAAAATAACAAAATTTATCCTGACATAACATAAAAAATAAGTTCTTTGAATAAAATATCACAGTAAAACGTATTAATTCTCCTGATTTTAAAAAAGCAGTAAATCTGCAAATCAGCAAATCAAACCACCCATCCCTTTTCGTCCCCCCAACCACCCACCCGCCTATGATATATTGAACTATTGATTCAAGTCATATTTCGAGTATCATTTTGGATAAACATAACATAAAAATAAGTTCTTTATATACTGACCTACGAATATATGCTTACGCAACAAAGTTTTAGCATCAATAAAGCTAACATATCATAACCTGAACTAAGAATATAATGTACAAATGCAAACCTAACACACCTCGCGTATGAATAATCACAACTCTGAAAATTCACTATTATCAAAGGTAAAGTAGCTAACAGGTCATTCATTACTGATATGTTCCCACTTTTCTCCCGGCATATCAGCAACAGGTAAAGACGTATTATCTAACAAAATCCCTTAACAAAGTGCCATCCTAAAGATAGAAGCATCTTGAACTATTAATTGACACTATCTTCATCAAAGTGTCACTCGTCTCGAGTATAACATCATTTGAACTATGAATAAACGTAGACATTAGCAAAATTCTCGGGCAAACCTAACATTACTCAACAAAAACTTAACCTAGGCTCACGTTTCTAACACATCATCGTCAGTTAACACAGTAATATCTTACAAAACTCATCATTTCTCTAACAAATCAGTGTTAATTTCATACTGTCATAGTAATATTTAACATAACGTACCTAACTTACGAATAAACAGTTTTCATTAACCAAGAGTATCTAAAGCAACACATCACCTCCCGAGAGAAAACCCAAGGGGATGCACCCCTTGAAAGGGTGTGAATCCTGAGAGGGGGGGATTACCCCGAAGGGGTGTAAACGGGTTTTGGGCCTCTGGCCGATATGCTGAGCTTTTACCCCTCCTTCGGAGGGGTAATGCCCGCTTAAAGTTAATATGTTAACGTTAATATGTTAGAGATATGCTTGAAAAAAGTATGAATAGGTTACGTTTTGTATGCAATGTTAGTTACTTTACTGATAAGTGTGGAACTTTGTTAATGTTAACAGTTTATTCGTGCGTAAGTTGTGTTAGGTTTGTCGTTGTACATTATTTTCTTAGTTCATGTTATGCAATGTTAGCTTTATTGATGTAAAATGTAAAATGTAAAATTAACATTGCTATGTTAGAGATATGCTTGAAAACGTGTGAATAGGTTACGTTTTGTACGCTGTGCTAGGTACTTTACTGTTGTTAAGTATGGAACTTTGTTAATGTTAGTAGTTAATTCGTGCCGTGCATAAGGTGTGTTAGGTTTTGTCATTGTACATTATATTCTTAGTTCTGGTAATGCTATGTTAGCTTTATTAATGTGAAAACAGTGTTACGTTAGCATATATTCATTGGTTAGTATATAAAGAACTTATTTTTGTACTATGTTTATCCGAAATGATACTCGATTTGTGACCTGAATCAATAGATCAATAGAACAAAAGGTCATGGACGGGTGGAATAGGGAGGGGCGGGAAGGGACGGGTGGTTTGATTTACAAATTTACTGATTTACTGCTTTAAATTCGGTAAAATATTACACTTTACTATGATATTTTATTCAAAGAACTTATTTTTATGTTATGTTTGGATAAAACTTTGTTATTTTTATGTGATGTTTGATAAAACTTTGCTATTAACATCTGGTAAACGCAACAACCGAGTAAAAGTAATTCTCACTTTGTTAAATATTACTATGATAATGTAAAAAACTTTGTCACGTTAGCATATATTCGTTGGTCTGTATGATAAGCTGACAAGGTTATGATACATTTTTGCTAAATGTTACTGTGTCAATGTAAGATTAACGTTAATATGTTAGAGATATGCTTGAAAAAAGGATGAATAGGTTACGTTTTGCATGAAATGTTTATTACTTAACTGGTGTTAAGTGTGGAACTTTGTTAATGTTAAGAGTTTATTCGTGTGTAAGTTGTGTTAGGTTTGTTGTTGTACATTATTTTCTTAGTTCATGTTATGCTATGTTAGCTTTATTGACGTGGAAACTTTATTAAGTTAGAGTATATTCGTTGATCAGTATGATAATTAACCAATGTTAATTTACCGTGTTAATATAAATTAACATTGTTAAGTTAGAGATATGCTTGACAAGGGGTGAATAGGTTACGTCTTTGTATGCTATTTTAGTTACTTTACTGTTGTTAAGTTTGGAACTTTGTTAATGTTAACAGTTTATTCGTGCGTAAATTGTATCAGGTTTGTCGTTGTGCATTATATTCATAGTTCAGAGTATCTAATGTGAAAACTTTGTTCCGTTAGCATATATTCGTTGATCAGTGTATAAAGAATTTGTTTTTATGTTATGTTTATCCGAAATGATACTCGAAATGTGACATGAATCAATTGATCAATAGATCGATAGATCAAGGGAGGGTGGGATGGTATGGAGGGTAGGGTGGATGGTTTGATTTACTGATTTACTGATTTAGGGTATTTAAAACATTACAATTTTACTAAAAAATATGACGAATCAATAGATCAATAGATCATTAGATCATGGGTGGACAGGAGGGTGGTTGGATGGTGGTTTGATTTACTGATTTACTGCTTTAGTGTATGTAAAACATGACAATTTTAGTAAAAAATATCTTAAATCAATAGATCAATAGATCAATAGATCAATAAATCAATAGATCAATAGATCACGGAATGGGTGAGGAGGGTAGTTTGATTTACTGATTTACTGATTTACTGCTTTAGGGTATGTAAAACGCTACAATTTTAGTAAAAATATGACATGAATCAATAGATCAATAGATCAATAGATCATGGAAGGGCTGAGGAGGGCAGTTTGATTTACTGATTTACAGATTTACTGATTTACTGCTTTAGGGTATGTACAACGTGACAATTTTAGTAAAAAAAAAATATGACTTGAATCAATAGATCAATAGATCAATAGATCATTAGATCAATAGATCACGGAAGGGGGTGAGGAGTGTAGTTTGATTTACTGATTTACTGATTTACTGCTTTAGGGTATGTAAAAATGAAAATTTTTTACGTTATAAACATGAAAAGAATAAATTTTTTAGTAAAACAATAAGTTTTAAAGAAATAAAATAAAAAAAAAATAATAAAAAAATAAAAGAAAGTAAAAATTAAAAAAAAAAATTAAACACAAAGTATAAATGTAAAATAAAACATAAAAAAAAAGTTAGAAAAAAAAGTTTAAAATAAAAAAAAAAATAAAATAAAAAAAATAAAAATAAAAAAAAAAATTAAAATAAAAAATCAAACTTATAAAAAAAAAAAAGTTAGAAAAATAAAATTAAATAAAAAAAAAATGAAAATAAAAATGAAAAAAAAAATAAAAAATAAAAGTAAAAAAATAAATTTAAAAAAAAAAAAAAAAAAAAATAAATAATTGATATTTATTGTATTATTAAACGAATGTTTATTAACTAGGCACCGCACCGGATCCAGCACCGGTGTCGATACCGACTCTGAATCCTTCTCAGACTCCTCCTCCTTTCCTCATTCTTCTTTTCCTTCTTACTCCTTTCCTTACTCCTTTCCTCCTTTCCTCCTCCTTCTTCCTCTGTTTTGCATTCCATGCATTTCTTCTTCTTTTTTCAAGTGGGGACCCCCTTGACTCTGGATCCGAATCCAACTCCAACTCCGTCTCCGACTCCGAATCCGAATCCGAATCCTTTCTCCAAGTTTCAGTCTTCTGCGATTATTTTAATTTTTAGGGGGCAGCGCTCCCCCCTATGGGGGACGCAGAGGGACGTAATCTCGTCTCCGACGAGATTACGTCATCATATAGCTCACATCCAAATTTTAGCCCGATACGTTAAGCCTAACATGGTTTTCAGGACGTATTTGACCTTGGCGCTAAGGGGGCAGCACCCCCTTAGGGGTGACCTACGGTCACCAAAACTCGCCTGTGATCCACCTGTTCGATTGGGTGTCGTTAGGCCTAATCTTTATTCAGAAAAGGAAGCGGCAAAAAGGGCGTAGCGACATATTTTGCGTTCGCTCTCGGAGGGAGGTACCCCCTATATACATCCTAGTGACTTGAAATTTAGCATGTAATGAGCTTAACACATACATAGAACATATACCACGTTTCAACCCTATAGCTCTATTCCTTCCTATCGAAAAAGGTGTCAGCACTCAAACTGTCGTCATACTACAACGATTAATCGAATGTTAATTATTGTAATTATTTTCTTTCGATTATATTTTTCAATGTAAAAAGTCAACCAGACCACGTAGAAAGACGATTTAAACGTCTATTTGGTGTAAAAACATCGATAAATCGATTGGAACCATCAAAAATGATCTACCGATCATTTAAAACCTTCTAGGAACCAAAAAGCCCCCTCTGGGGGGGCTCCGCCCCCTTTAGGGGACTAAAACTCCAAAAACGGTCTTCCAGACCTTAAATTCGGTCTCATCGACCTTAAAAACCATGACCTTGACACGTCAAGCTTGATAAACCAATGTTGCAAAATGTTGCTTGCAACATTTGCAACATCCGGTTGCAACTTCCGGAAGCCGGTTTGGCCGTCAGTTGTGCACCCTATACTACTCACATTGTTAATTTAAGCATTTATTCGTAGTTCAAAGGGTTTAGATTTGCTAGGTTATATTAACTTTGTTAGAAAATGATACGTTTTGTAAGATATTACTGTTAGCCTGTGATAATGTGTTAGAAACGTAGGTTTAAGTTAAGTTTTAATGAGTAATGTCGGGTTTGGTGGAAAATTTTGCTAATATCTAGGTTTATTCATAGTTTAGAACGATGCTATATTTGATGTGCAAGACACTTTGGAAAGGTATTTTTTTAGATAACACTGCTCTATCTGCTGATGATATGAATGAAAAGTGGGGATAAGTTGAGTTTTGCTATGTAATGAATGGATAGACTGAGAACTTATTCATATTTCCAAATGTTAATGCCTTATTCATAGTTCCAAATATTAGTATCTATGGTAGGCTTTAGCACATTGTAAATGTTAGATATTCTGGTAATGTTGTCTTTTCGGATTATGACGAATAAAGGTTTACATGTTAAGTTACTTTGTTACGTTGGGAATGTATTTTATGTTAACGGTAATGATTTGCTAGGTACTGCACTTGAGAGACATTGGTAATTATTCATAGATTCATATGTTAATTACGATATACTAAGTTACGTTATTAGGCTAGACAGGGTCTTGGTATGTTATTTGATTATATAATGACTCATCCTTGTTCGTGATGGCATTTTATTCTAATCTAGTGAAATTTGGGAATAGCGGTTGTACCGATGATTTGGCAACATCGCTTTGTTTTTAAAGTAAAACTTATGAAATAATTTTGGTTGTCAGTGTGATAGCTATGTCAGGATATGTTTAATTTTGTTCAGTTTTGTTAAATGTTACTATGATAATGTGTAATTAACACTGATTTGTTAGAGAAAAAGGCTAAGCAAGTGGAAATAGTTTAAGTTTTGTAGGGTGATGTTAGTTATTACAGATAATAGGCATTGAATTTTGTTAATGTTAGCAAATTATTCGTACGTAAGGTAGGTTAGATATGTTAAAAAGCCTAAAATATATGTTGTAAACATACAAAAGAACTTATTTTTATGTAATGTTTGTGTCTCATTGATACAACATGAAATATAAATGTATATGGTTG
>JABUQX010123942.1:0-30000 GCA_015478945.1 Trachelipus rathkii | reverse complement strand
TTATTATTTGTTATTATTACAGAGTCTATATATATTGTTATTATATATATATATATATATTAGAATAGCATATATATAAGAAGATATATATATATATATATATATATGTATATATATATATATATATAGTTATATATATATATTATTATACATATATATATATTATATATATATTATATAATATATTATATACATATATAGATATATATTATATTATTATATTTATATATATATATATATATATACATCTATATATGTATGTGCATATATGTATGTATATATATTTTATTTTGTACATTTATGTATATATATATATACAAATATCAGGATATGCATGTAAATATATTATAAAAGTTAGAGTAAATATATATATATATATATATATATATATATATATATATATATATATATATATATATATATATATATATATATATATGTAAATATATAAATATATATATATATATATATATATATATATATATATATATATATATATATATATATATATATATATATATATATATATATATATATATATATAATATGTAATATATTATGTTATATATATATCTTGACCTTTAAATATGATCGAAAACAATTTCATCGGAAAGGTTTACACCCTTGATATTATACTGCTTTTAAAAAATAAAAATTAATTTATTTTGGATAATAAAACAATTTCCTCTTTTTGTGCTTCACTGTTCCTTTTATGTTTTAATATAGTAAGTACATTATTTATGTATATATATATATATATATATATATATATAGATATATATATATATATATATATATATATAGTATATATATATATATATATATATAGTAAATATTATATATATATATATATATATATATATATATATATATATATATATAGAGGTCGATTTTCAATTATATGGCAGCACCTACAGTAAAACAAATATATATTTAATACGAGGTACTGGGCGATTGATAATTTAGCTTATTATCGAAAATATTTTAAAATATTCATTTAGGGGCCTCGAGCGACGGGGACAGAGGGATGTTTCATACCCCGAGGATTTGTTTGAGTGAACCGTTTATTGACCCAAAGACCAAAGAGCTGGGGTTCCGAGCATGGAGTGGGGATTAGTCTCCCCGTGTCGTCCACCGGAAATGAGAGCATGATTTTCAAACAATCTGTGTTTGCTTCCTGGCGGTATTCCCTTTAGCTAAAGCAATACCAAAGTGTTTTTGGAAGTAAAATTATTCTTTTTTTTTAACTAAAGGAATACCATAGGGTAAACCGCAAAGATAGCAGGAGTCGGGGTCTCGGCTCCTGGTGGACGACGGGGACTAATCCCTCCTACGGATGGTCTCCGAACCCCCTGCTTGTCTTGGGTGTCAAAAATTCCGACTATCTCCCGGGGTATGAAACGTCTCTCTGTCCCCTCGTCGGCTCGAGCCCCCTAAATGGGGAAATAATTTTTAAAATATTTTCGATGAATAAGCCAAAAAAAAAAAAAAAAAAAAAAATAAAAAACTTCCATCCTTAAAATTTTCGGCTGATTCCAAAATATAATTTTTTTTTACTGTAGGTGACCTGCCGCTCTCTAGTTACATACTGTGAGCATTAAATCCACCATTCATATATATATATATATATATATATATATATATATATATATAGTATATATATATATATATATATATATATATATATATATATATATATATATATATATATATAGCAGTATATCCAGATATACATCTATATATATATATATATATATATATATATATATAAATATATATATATATATATATATATATATACAACACTTATTGTGGACACAAATAATAAAATATGTGAAGCACAAAAAGAGGAAATTGTTTTATTATCCAAAATAAATTAAATTTTATTTTTTTAAAGCAGTATAATATCAAGGGTGTAAACCTTTCCGATGAAAATTTATTTTCAGTCATGTAAAAGGTCCAAGGTCCATATATATTGGTGTAGAGAAAGAGAGTATATATATATATATATATATATATATATATATATATATATATATATATATATATATATATAAATATATATATATATATATTTATATATATATATATATATATATATTATTATTATTATTATTATTATTATTATTATACATAGCGCCGTATCCCCCAAATCTGGGAGGTGGCGTCAGCTGCAGTCCACTTGCTGTGAATCTGCATCTGTTCATGGGAAGATTCAAAAACTGTTGAGGGTTCCCATCCTCAAGCAGCTTTAATAGAGAGTCTACTTTTGAGACTAGATGATTCTGGTGTCAGGGTACAACAAGCCTCTATTATATTATCAATATTCAAGAAGACTGAGCCTATTTTGCGGTCGATAATAATCATTTCTTTTAAAGAACATTTGATCAAAATTTTGCTGCTTCACATAATAATTTTTAAAGTTGCAATAAATTGTTTTAATTATTAATTTGTTTTTGATTTATAAATTTCCAAAATAAAAAAAAAAAAAACGAGAAGATATTTATTTTCACAAAGTTCGTCTCTCTTGAATGTTGATTTTCTTCCCAATCTCAACCATTTTGGTTTCTTTCTTTCCTAAATCCAAAGTTCTTTTGGGAAGGTTGTACTAATCTCTTTGTGAAATTAAGATTCCTTTATTCCTTATATATATTATTAGTTGTTGGTAGCATAAGATATATATATATAGGTAAGTAATTATATAGAGTATATATATATACATATATATATATATTATTATGTTATGCTGTTGTTATTAAGGTTGCTGGTTGAGCAAAGCAGCAGCAGCATATTGTTGCTGGCTAGTTGCTGGGCAAGGTTGTTAACATATATGTTACAAGGTTGGTTATTGCTGTTAAGTTACTACAAATATATATATATATTGTTATTATTATATATATATAAAGACAAATTCATACATATATATTATAAGAAGCAGCTGTATATATAAAAGAAGATATACAGCAGTATATACATACAAGGTTATATTAGAGCGGTATATAGCAGCATATTGGCTAAGGTTGCTAAGGTTGCTATACATATATGGACGTATGTGAAAAACTATATGGTTGTAAAGGTTATATGCTATATATATACATATTAAATTTATTTAGAAAGAAAGAACAATTTATTTAGTTAAATATATACTGATATATTATATAAATTTATAGATATTTTATATATATATATATATATATATATATATATATATATATATATAAGAAGAATGGATATTCGAGACAGTCGGAACATATGAAGACTTTCTTTCTTCGCATAGTTCTAGGGCGACAGGGCTAGCAACCCGGTCCTTTATACTTTTTTTGCTTGCAGAACTCCTGGACCAGCATTTTAATCTTTTGCGCCTAGAAACAAAATCATCTGGAGAGCTCTGGTTGAACGAATTTTGAAGCCAAATGGAAGAAGGATGCTAGTTCCACTGAAAGGGTGAAACCCTACCTGAGTGTATAACTGCTCAAGGACTAGCATCGGAAACCATTGCGCCGAGAAATGTTTTTCTAGAGTGCTCTAGGATCAAGAGTTTCGGGGCCAGAAAGAAGAAAATGCTGGTCCAACAGACAGGGCGAAAGCCCTACATGGGAGATGGTGGGCTGGTATATGAAGAGCAGCAGCATATATATATATATATATATATATATATAATAGTCAATTATATATATAGCATATATATATATATATATATATATATATATAATATATATAGCTTGTGTTCAAGTACAAGTACTTGTATTTAAGTACATTTTTTGGAGTACTTGTACTTGTACTTGTACTTGCAGTTTCTAAAACCAGTGTACTTGTACTTGTACTTGTACTTGAGCCTTTTGTACTTGGTACTTGTGCTTGGTACTTACAAGTACTTTTGGCATTTTTAACTTGCCAATATTTTTTATTTTCTTTTTATCATTTTCCTACGTATTGATATTATTATTTCTTATTTATGTATTCTAATTAAATTTCCATTTATGAATGTAAAGTATGTAATTATATATATATATATATATACTCATCACACCTACATATATACATATACATATATACATACAGCTGTTATTTATTATTGGGTTAAGATTACTAATGTGAATGATGTATGCTTAGATATAAATATATATATTATATATATATTGGTTATTATTATATATTATATATATATATTATTATATATATATGTTAGATATATATATATCATATAAAGATATATATATATATATATATTATATACATATTATTATTTATATATATATATATATATATATATATGCGTTTATTATATATATATTATTATTATATTATTTATATATATATATATATATATATTATATATATATATCATCACCCACCTTTTTCTCCCCAAGACTGGGGTAAAGTGCGTAACATGCACCTGGGAAACAGAAAAGTAGAAGAATATGACACAAAGTCGAAAAGAAAGCCCAGCCTCACTGCCCCCTACCACAGAGAACTCGCCGCCGTCAGAAAATCCACCCTAGAGCTTCACGGGACCGCGACGGACCCTCACTATGGCATCTCGTCAATGTGGGGTTCATCCCTTGGCCCAGGTGGGCCACAACCATACTCCCTCACAAAACCCTGCCATTCACTTCTATTATGCACCTTTCTTCTCGCCCCTGCCAAACTCACATTTCACTCCTCCAGACATTCTTTTACTGACTAATCCACTTTTTTCTTCGGTCTCCCAGTGCCAGTCGATTCCCAGCACACTCACCACTATACATCCGCTTAACCAACCGACTATCATCTATCCTTTCCACATGATCAAACCATATCAACGTTCTTTCATTCATTCTCTCACTTATCCCTTTTTCACACCATACAACTATGCAATATGTTCATTCCTCATTTAATCAATTCTTCTCACACCTAACACGCCCCAAAGATTGCCCATCTGAACACATTGTACTTTAGATCTATACCTCTTATTCCAGACCATAGTCTCACTTCTATGCATGCCAACACAGGTGAACAAAATACCCTCAATGTGGACCCCTTAGCGTACCTCTCCCAAGACTTAGTCTCTTTACATCCACCAAGTATTTAATTGCACCAGCCACCTTCCTGCAATTCACAGCTTCCCTACTACACTCGGCATCATCCGTTCCCTTTTCGTCAAACATATATTTCCTAAATATTTAAACTCAATCACTTGTTCCAGCTGCTCACCATCTAGCATAACTTCACACCGAGGACTGTCCCCACTCACCTCACAGCCATAACCTTACTCTTATCTACGTTTACTTTCAAACCCATCCTTTTACACACCCTGCCAAATCTCTTCTCTACCAATCCTCTCAAACTCTCTTCAGATTCACCGCACAAAACCATATTATATATATATATATATATATATATATATATATATATATATATATATATATATATATATATATATATATATATATATATATATATATATATATAGGGAGATGGTGATTGATTTGATTTGGAAGTTGTATAACAAATCGTTTACGGAACGTATAGTTCCTAGGGATTGGAGGAGAGCAATATTAGTACCCATATATAAGGGTAAGGGTGATAAGGCAACTGTAAGTATTATAGGGTAATTAGTTTATTGAGTGTAGTAGAGAAGATATATGCTGGTATTTTGGTCGAAAGAGTGCTCGAGTGACTGAAGAACTGATTTGGGAAGAACAAGGTGCGTTTAGAAGTGGTAGAGGATGTGTGGATCAAATCTGTGCATTGAAACAAATGATTGGGATAATGAGGGAGGAGAAGAATAAATTGTATTTAGGATATATATATATTAGTGACAGGCGTATAATAGGATTAATAGGGAAGCTCTATGGCAGGTGTTAGTGATATGGTGTTGGTGGTAAGCTTCTGAATGGAATCAAAAGTATGTATGACGATAGTGAAGTGTGTGTAAGAATAAATAGAGTCGAAAATGATTAGTTTAATATTAATAGCGGAGTGAAGTAGGGATGTGCTATGTCTCCTTTTCGATCAAATCTGTATATGAATGAGATAGTAAAAGAATTAGAGGTAGGGGTGACAAGGGATAGTGTTAGAATGATGGAGAATGGAAGAGAGTGGAGGGTTCCCTACCTATTATATGAGGATGATTTGGTTTTGTGTGGCGAATCTGAAGATAGTTTGAGAGGACTTTTAGAGAGATTTGGCAGTGTGTGTAAAAGGAGGAGTTTGAAAGTAAACGTAGATAAGAGTAAGGTTATGGTTGTAAGTGAGGACAGTCCTCGGTGTGAAACTATGTTAGATGGTGAGCAGCTGAAAAAGTGTCTGAATTTAAATATTTAGGATGTATGCTGAATGAAAAGGGAGCGGATGATGGAGAGTGTAGTAGGAAAGTTGTTAATGGCACTAAGGTGGCTGGTGCAATTAAATCGTTGGTGGATGTAAAGGGACTAAGTCTTGAGTTTGAAAGTAAAGGTAGATAAGAGTAAGGTTATGGTTGTGAGGGGAGTGAGGACAGTCCTCGGTGGGAAGTTATGATAGATAGTGAGCAGCTGGAACAAGTGACTGAGTTTAAATATTTAGGATATATATGTTGGACGAAAAGGGAGCGAATGATGCCGAGTGTAGTAGGAAAGTTGTGAATTGCAGGAAGGTGGCTGGTGCAATTAAATCCTTGGTGGATGTAAAGAGACTAAGTCTTGAGTGCAATAGGGTCTTACATGAGGGTACGTTGCTACCCGTGTTAATGCATAGTAGTGGGACTATGGTCTGGAATAAGAGGTATAGATCTAAAGTACAATGTGTTCAGATGGACAATCTTAGTGGCGTGTTAGGTGTGAAAAGAGATGATAAAATGAGGAATGAACATATTAGAGAGTTGTTTGGTGTGGAGAATTGGGTAAATGAGAGAATAAAATAAAGTACTTTGAAATGGTTTGGTCATGTGGAAAAGATGGATGATAGTCGGTCGGTTAAATGGACGTATAGTGGTCAGTGTGTTGGGAATCGACTGGATGGGAGACCGAAGAAAAAGTTGATTAAGTCAGAAAAGGAATGCCTAGAGGAGAGAAATGAGTTTGGAAGACGAGAAGAAAGGTGCATAACAGAAATGAATGATGGGGTTTTTGTGAGAAGGTATGGTTGTAGCCCACCTGGGCCAAGGAATGAACCCCCACATTGACGAGATGTCATAGTGAGGGTCCATCGCGGTCCCGTGAAGCTCTAGGGTGGATTTTTCTGACTGCGACGAGTTCTCACTAATTGGTATAACAGGGGCGGTAAGGCTGGGCTTTCTTTTCTACTTGCTTCATATTCTTCTACTATTTTTGTTTCCGGTGCATGTTACGCACCTTACCTCCAGCCTTGGGGAGAGAAGATGGGTGGTGGTGATGATGATGATGATGATGATGATGATGATGATGATGATGATGATGATGATATATATATATATATATATATATATATATATATATATATATATATATATATATATATATATATATATATATATATATGCAAGTTTTCATAAAAGTACTTGTACTTGTACTTGTACTTGAGCAAATTCTAGAGTACTTGTACTTGTACTTGTACTTGTATAGAGTACTTGTACTTGTATTTGTACTTGAAAAAATGTACTTGAACCCAAGCCTGGTTTTTTTATATATTAAAGTATTTTTTTTCCATTTATTGCTATATATATATAAATAGCATATATAGCAAATATATTGGGATAGATATAGTTTATATATATATAAGGTTATATTATTAGTATATATTATTTATTGTAATTAGATATATATATATATATATATATATATATATATATATATATATATATATATATATATATATATATATATATATATATATATATATATTTATATTAAGTAAAACAATGATTAAATGATTGTTAGCATACACACACACACACACACTTTCACTCATACACACACACAATAATAATAATAATAATAATAATAATAATAATAATAATAATAATAATAATAATAATAATAATAATAATAATAATAATAATAATAATAATAATAATAATAATAATAATAATAATAACAATAATAATAATAATAATAATAATAATAATAATAATAATAATAATAATAATAATAATAATAATAATAATTTAATATTAATATTATTAATATTAATAATATTAATATTAATATTAATATTAATAATAATATTAATAATAATAATAATAATAATAATAATAATAATAATAATAATAATAATAATAATAATAACAACAACAACAACAACAACAACAACAACAACAACAACAACAACAACAACAACAACAACAAGACCCCACATACGATGGGCTGTGCCCCAAAAATTTCGAAATGCTCCTAGATAGATAAATTTTGGCTAGTATACAGAAGAAACTGAATAAATTATAGTACTAAGTTTAAATTAAGTACCTGCTCAGACGAGCAAGGATGGTTTTGTCAGGTACCGAGTGAATTAAACATGCGCTTAACATCCTGATATTAATGTTCTTATATAGGTTTTAAAAAAAGTAGATTAAAAATAACATAGTTCCTAAGCCTATATATGAGTCAGAGGACCTCACCGAAGAGGAGACCCCTCTGAAAAAGAAGAAAGAAAAGTAAAGAAGGCTGCTTAACAGATAAAGATGAAGGAATAAGAACAAGGAAAAGAAAAGGAAAAGTCTCATATGAAGGAGTAACTGTGTCATTGTATGTACCGGTGTTGGAGCTGGTGACAGATGAAAAACACAGACGGAACAGCTATACCAGTTGGACTAAAAAGTAGGGAAGAAAGAAGTCTCATGTGTCGGTGTAAAAGAGTCATGATATGAGCCAGTACCGGATGTCGGTGTGGAATTGGGGTTGTTGCAAAAAGTTGTGTTTAATAATGATAATGCAATATTGGTGTCCTTATATGGGTTATCGACATCATAGAACGTAAATGAGATAGTTTCAGTATTCTCAGGGTAACCGAGAGACCTCAACATTGAACCCCGAAAAAAAATTATTTTTATTTTTTCAGAAAAACCTATTTCATTAATAAAGTTTTCCTGAAACACATTTCATTTAAAAGAAAACCTGTTACAATATTAGAGTAAAAGTTAAAGTAAAACCTTTCATTTAAAAGAAAGCCTGTTTCATTATTAAAGTTTTTGAAAAAAACGTTTTGTTTTTGTAAAACATTTTTATATTTTTAAAAAAACATTTTGCTTTTATGAAAAAAAACTGCCAAATTATTAATAAAAACATGTTTTTATTGACCCTAAAGCAATAAAGCAGTAAACGACCCCTAGGGGCCCCACCCTAACCTCTCTCCATCCCATGTATTACTGCTTTACTATTTTACTATACTGCATTACTGTTTCAAGTCCTAGCAGAGCACATATTTTCATAAAAATAACTTCGTAATAATAATAAACATTTATATATTAATATTCAAGCTTAAAAGCTCATCTCCTTGTGGTCTAGTGGGTAACGACATGAGAATGGAACTGGATTATGTATATATATATATATATATATAAAAAACCAACCATTTATATATATATATATATATATATATATATATATATATATATATATATATATATATATATATATATATATATAATATATATATATATATATATATATATATTGAACCAACCATTTGAAGGACAAGGCTCCGAGCTCACGTTCAAAAGAGGACAACCAGAACTCGGAAACTGGCTTAGCACCTCAAGGCAACTGAGCTAAACGGTCCAGAGTTGGAGGCAGACTTCCCAGCCTTGGAGACGTGCCATTGATCTCGAACGAAAGCTTTCGCCATTGAGGCTAACTCTACCGAAGTTGGAGGCAGACCTTCCATCCTTGGAGGCTTGCCATCATCATCAGACGCTTTCCTGGAGACTCGCAGTGTGTTGCCGATGGAAAACTTCTCGGTAGATTCATAGACAGCAGCGAACAGCATGACTTTGTCATTCGAAACGCAACGGGGCACAGAGCGGAGTGACGGAACGAGCAGTGCAGTGCACTGGGGCCTTGGGGGTGGGCCCAAACGTGCTGACGGAAACCCCTAATTTACCCCCGAAATCGTTAAAAACGCCGAAAAAATCATTGTTGCAAAATGTTGTAAAGTTTTTCCCCTGCAACATTGCTTGAAACATCTGCCGCCTGCCGAAGGTGTCTTCCTTAATACTTAGACGGATCGACGGATATCGGCGGCGAACGAGAGAACAAGGAAACACATCTGGCTGGTGCAGAGAATCGAGGCAGAGTGGACTCTGTTTTCGCACAATCCAATATTTATGCGACGGAAGACAATCGAAAAGTAGTTCATAAGCTTTAAGTAGCAATAAAATATTTCAAGGAAAAATTAACGTTAGTACAAACTCAAGGAAAAGGCGGGACAATATCATAAGAAGCTAAAACAAGACTGCGCGTAGCAAGCAACATTACTCCCCCTCCGCCAGGAACGGAGTGGTTACGGAATAAAACGAATAACAGGACTAAGATGTCGACCAGATCGGGACGTAGGATGAGAATGAACAGCACCAGGGGGAGGAAGGGTAGGCGGAAAAGTCGGCGAAGGTAGAGGGGGAGAAGTGCGAGAAGGGAGGGCAGGAAGAGGAGCTGGCGAAGGATCGGGAGGAATAGTAGGTTGCAGGGGAGTAGAGGAAGAAGAAGAAGGAGAAGGAACCAGAGTAGTGGTGGGTGGTTGTCGTAAACGAAGAGGAGCAGGAAGGATGAGCGGAGGTGGTGAAACAATGTCAACTGAAGTGGTGGGATCAGAATCCAGAAAGGCGGGCTTGATGCTATCAGTTGATGCATTTTCCACTTCGGTACTCTTTTGAAGAGAGAAAAACTTACGATGCCATTGAAGCACACGGAAAGGACCGTCGTATCGGGCTTGAAGAGGGCCGCGATGAGAATCGTGACGAACCAAAACGTGAGAACAAGAATCGAGTTAAGTTGCACGACAAGTCAGGCGAGGTAGGGAGGGCTTCCAAGAATCAGCACATTGACGAAGACGGGCTAGGAAAGTATGACGACCTGAAGTAGTATGTGAGGAAGGGATAAATTTACCTGGGATGCGGATGGAAGAACCGTACACAAGCTCAGCGGATGAACACTATAAGTCCTCTTTGAAAGAAGTCCGAATGCCGAGGAGAACGAGTGGGAGAGTTTCGGACCAATTTTCAGAATTACCATGAGCCATCAAGGAAGATTTTAACTGTCGGTGGAACCTTTCGATCATTCCTTGGGACTGCGGATGGTAACTGCAGAAGCGGAGGCGCTTGGAACCTAGAAGAACCATGAGGTCTTTCCATAAGTAGGACTCGAACTGACGTCCCTGGTCCGTGGAGACCGTAGAAGGGGTACCGAATCTCGAAATCCAATGATACAGAAAGGCCTGGGCGATGGACTCTCCTGAGGTGTCCTGTAGAGGAATGGCTTCGACCCAGCCGGTATAGAGGTCGATGCAAGTTAAGAGGAGTGCTTACCAATTGGAAATAGGCAAAGGACCAACTAAGTCGATGTGAACTTGGTCAAAACGTTGTCCCGGAGGAAGAAATTGCTCGACAGGAGAGCTAGTGGGCTTGTGGACTTTAGAACGTTGGCAACTGAGGCACTGCTTAGTCCAAAGCTTAACGTCCTGGAGAAGGGATGGCCAAACGAAGTGTTTGCCAATCTGAACTTGTGAACCTTTAACACCAGGATGCGAGATGTTGTGAATGATGTTAAAGACAAGACGGCGCATTTGAGTTGGTACGACAGGGCGGGGCAATCTGGACAACATATCACATAGGAGTGGGAAGGGAAAACCGAACACTTCCACACTCTGAATATGAAAATTAGAGTGAGCTGGGAATGTGTATTCTTCCAGCTGCTGTAGGCGGGACATCTCCTTGTAGTTGAGCGAAGGACGAAGAGAAATAGCGCTGATACGAGAAATGGCATTTGAATGGTTGTTCTCGGCGCCTTTGACATAAAGAATAAAGCAGTAAAGCAAACTATCCACTTTTCTCCTCCTACCCATCCATGATCTTTCGATATATTAATCTATAGCTTTGAGGCATATTTTTTGTCTTTATTTTTGTATAGCATAACATAAAAGTAGGTTTTTTGAATAAAATATCACAGTAAAGTGTAAACGTTTATTAACCATAAAACAAAAGAGCAGTAAATCAGTAAATCAGTAAAGCAAACTATCTATCCTAGCCCTCATACCCATCCATGATCTATTTATCTATTGATCTATTGTTTTAAGTCATTTGTGAACCTTCATTTTGTATAACATAACATAAAAATAAGTTCATTGAATAAAATATCATAGTAAAATGTAAAAGTTTATTGAGCCTAAAGCAGTAAAGCAGTAAAACAAACTATCCACCCTACCCCTCCCACCCATCCATGATCTATTGATCTATTGCTTTAAGTCATATTTGAAGCTTCATTATTGACCCTAAAGCAGTAAAGTAACTAACATTGAAAGTTTCATCCTAACATTAGCTGTTAACATATCAAACTCAATCATTACTATACAAAACATAACATACCTAACATACCATGCGTACGAATAAACTGCTATCATTAACAAAGCTATCACCTTAACAACAGTAAAGTAGCTAACATTGCCATGCATAACTCGACCTTACCCTACTTTTCTATCATATCTATATCTCATCAATGTTAATTTAACATTGTAATACTTAACATAAAATAACAAAATTTATCATAACCTATTCCATCTATCATACTGACCAACGAATAATTGCTAAAATAACAAAGTTTGAACATCAATAAAGCTAACACAACATTCCCTGAACTAAGAACATAAAGTTCCATAGCATACCTTACATACCTTACATATAAATAACAGCAAATAACAGCAAACTAACAAACATGTAACCATGGTACATTATATAGTAATATTTAACAAAACTTAACAAAAATTTTATCATAATCTAACCTACCTATTATACTGACCAATAAATAATTGCTAACATAAGAAAGTTTTAGCATCAATAAAGATAACATAACATGACCTGAACTAAGAACATAATGTTCTTGGAGCTGTTCTAGCTTAACTTGATGAAAATGGTAAGGAAAAACCTCCGGCTTTCACGTCTAAAATGATGAATAAAGCGGAATTAAACTAAGGAAGCATTAGCTATAGTGCACGCCTTAACTAAATTCCACACCATCATTTTTGGTTATCCACTTAAAATTTACACAGACCATGCTCCGTTAGTTCATCTTTTCCGTCACAAGCAACTCGCTGGTCGGCTGGAAAGATGGAATCTTAAATTTCAATCTTCCAATCCAGAATTCATCTACAAAAAGGGACAACTAAACGTAACTAATGACTATCTTAGCAGGAACCCCATTCCTACAGTATCAAATCCCCTGGATTCTTCTCCAAATTTCGAGGATGTTGCTCATTCGGACATTGCTCTCGTTCACAATCCAATGAAAGTTACTTTTCCAGACACGAGAATTTACAATTTCACAAAAAAAAGTTTTTTTAAGAACAAGGTAAATATGTCCGTTTGGCAGAAATAAAGAAAATAGAAGCACATCCTATTCCGGACAGCTGCTTACCCCACCTTGTTATCAAAGGTCTTCTTTATTATGTTTCCCCTATTACTAACAGATATTTATTAGAGATATCAGACTCTTTTATATACACTATCATCTTCCTAAACCATAATACCCTATTTGCTAGCCATCCTGGTGCAGAACGCATTGAAAAACGCATCAGAGAATTATTCACTTTCCCTCAGTTGGCTGTTTATATTTCTCATTTCTGTAAACAATGCACTTCTTGTATTGAAGTTAAGGGAAGCAAACCACATCCAGTGGTGATAAATTCTTATCTATTACCTTTCACTCCTTTCTCACGTATCCATTTGGATACTATAGGTACCTTTCCTAAATGAAAATATACTAATGCACGATACATCCTTGTCTTCAAATGTGCCCTCACTAGGTACTGCGAGATTTGCCAAGTAGCCTCTCGAAACGGGAAGGTAGTAGCTAATGCTCTTATAGAGTTGTTATGAACATTCTACATCAGAAGTTCTAATTACGGATAATGCTGCAGAATTTACTTCCGTTTTTCAATGAAGTTTGCTGAACCTGGCACATCAAAAACCGTAATATATTTGTCGTAATCCTGCCAGTAATTCTCTGGCGGAAAGAGAAAATAAGCGTATATAAGATTAACTGCGTCATTTCTTTTCCAAAAAAACACGACGATTGGATCAAATTTGTTGCTTTTGCACAATTAGCCTTTAACTCTACTTGCAACTCTTCTATAGGTAATACACCACATTTCTTACTTAATTTTTATGTTAGAAGAGAAGGTTACCCTATGACCTTCCTAAATACTTTTCTCCTTTCATTAATAGGCTTCAGCCACCAAAAGATCATCTCTATGATTATAACGCTGAGATTGCCAAGCGAGTTGCAGCTATCAGAGACTTGGATCGTCAAAAATCGGAAAAGAAAACATTTAGAATTTCTCAACAGCAACACAATAAGACCCCAGTTCGACAGGCGTTATGTCTACGTTTTGGCTGTCAAACCTAGGGACCTTTCTCTTAAACTTTTCAAGAAATGGATCGGCCCTTATTTGGTCATTAACGTTCTCAACCACAATAACTATCTTTTACGATGCCTTGTCACTAACAAGTAGTTTGTTTCACATTTTGACAACCTAAAAATTCTTCCTATGCCTATAGTTTGCACGGAAGACAACTCTTTAAACACAAGTCGAAAACCCTATCAAGTTCCTAATCCTCTTCTAAAATGGTTAAGTTCAACAGTAGAGATGCCGTCTCTACGTGTGATCCCAACAATGATTCCGGATGATTATGGTTCGAGTCCTCTTCCATGTGGGGAAGATCAGGTATAAACTTTCCTTCTAAGATTGCTCCTCAGTATGTTTTAATTCCGATTCACCCCCATGTTCCGATACCATACTCTCAGGCTCAGAATTAGAATCAGCCTACAGCTTGGAGACCCACTGAGGCTAAAACGGAGCAAGCGGCACGAACAGCTCAGGCGGCGCATGAAACGCAGTAGGCGCAGGAGGCGCAGGAAGCGCAGGAGGCGCATGTGACGCAGAAGGCGAAGGATGGGCAAACCGGTCGACTTTTGTTACAATTGTCAGCATCCGCAGATTGGTCCCTAACTCATTCTCTACTTTCTTCCACAATGCGAACACCACATACTAAGCAGCAACAACGAATTCCCTCTGGACATTCTTCTAATCCTACATTACCTAATCATTCTCCTTTTAACCCTTATAACACCTATTTTCTGAGCAAGAGCCTTTCTCAAAGTTCACATCAGTTGTC
This sequence comes from Trachelipus rathkii, assembly GCA_015478945.1. Lineage (NCBI taxonomy): Eukaryota > Metazoa > Arthropoda > Malacostraca > Isopoda > Trachelipodidae > Trachelipus > Trachelipus rathkii. The sequence goes on along the minus strand of JABUQX010123942.1, from coordinate 14,684 downwards.
TTACCCACAAACAGACAATACACACACATTCTCCCAATCTATCTGCTCCGAGCGCTCCTCATAGCTTACCATAACTATCTAGGAGATCTTCATCACAAAGTAGTCCTCCACCTTCTCCAGATAACTACCCACCTATCCGGTATTACGGCGAATATCCAAATCAAAACAAGTATAATACTTCTACAACGTCCCCAGACAAAGTATTCATCAGAGATTATCGACGTCAAGATCCTTCGTATCGTCCTCATCCTATGTTTAGAAGTCCTCGAGATAACTCTCCAATGAGATTGCGAAGCCATGCTAGACAGCAACGTCAACCTATTGTGAACCCGAATACCCCAAATGTCGCTCAGAAGATCCGAGCACCATTTCATGGACTCCAAATCCTAACATGCGTTCTAGGTCAGTCTCGGATATCTTAGATAAGCTTCCCACTGATGAACCTCCGGTATTAACACCGAAATTACCCAAAAAATTAACGCATAAACTTTCTCCAAAGTTACCGCCTTTCCTTCCTCCAAAGCAGTTCCAATTTCCTAGAACTTCTCAGTACAATATCCCCTTATATTATCTACGGTTGCACCCCGTTAAAAACTTTCTACATCTTTTCATTTTGCCCCTATTCCAGACGTGAACACTTTTCCAACTACTTCACATAGTCAAATTCTTTTGACAACATCGAATCTCTATCCTAATACCACTACTAGTCCTACTGCTTCCACTGACATAGATCCGACTAGTAGAGGTGCAATTCCAAAGAGATACTAATATTTTAGAACAAAGTTTTAATTGTTGTGTATGTCTTTACATATTCCATGTAGTTATGCATATTGTAAATATAAATTCTTTATAATAAGTTTATACACATTCCCATCATTATTAACATTAAGTGCTCCTACTTTCTATGCGATACATATTTTTTTGCTACTTATGATCTATATTTTTTTTGCTACCTACATTTACTTATTTTAAACGTATAATGTACAACATAGAGTTAATTGGAGAATAAGGTGCTTAGAATGGTAATATGAGTAATATGAAAAATTGCAAGGAAAAGTACTTATAAAAACAGAAATAAATAAGGAAATAAATAAAACAAAACTAAAAGACTTATTTAAACAATGCTATAAATGTTCTAAATATATGTTATGTTACATATTTTCAGATGCAATATTTAATCACCATGTATAAAGATTTAATCATGTTCATATCTCTTCTCTGCGTGTTACTATCCTTTCTTTCTTTTTGCACCTCTATGGAAAATGATAACACTGTAATCGTTACTCCAGGACTCATCATGGAGTTTGATAGCAATGTGAAATTCATATCTGGCTACTTAGATCTAAGAGTAGATCTTAGTACTGAAGAAATTTTAAATAAACTCAAAATTTCTAGGAATGATGTCAAGAATATCCCCGAATCATTTCTACCATATTTTAGAAATAAATTAAATACAATAGAACCGAGAAATTCGAAAGATACTCCCAGTTCCATTTGGTATTCTTCCCACTCTCCCATTTCCAAAACCAATCCAAATAGATACCAATTATACAATCTGTGGTTTCTAAGAAGAGAACCAACACCATTGTAGATAACTTTCTAGATTATTTTTCGCCCTAAGAATAAAATGTTCTTTGTCAGTAAATCCTACATGAAATATGGTTTTATGTCTGATGTTCACTTTTCCCAATGTTTACATGTACTAAATAATTCTATTTGTCCGATGTTCCAAGCCTTAAATTCTTTTGCTTATCCCACATGCGAATAAATTCAAATCCACCATTACATTGTAATCATGAATATCATACTACAACAGAACCATACTCTATCTTGACTCATTCAAAAATACTAATTTCTTTCGCTTCTCCCACTGATGTTCAATTAAATTGTGATCACCCGAGATAAAAATCAGAATTCTTAGTTTCCAACATATATGTACTGATTTAAGGCTGCGTTCTAACTACTAATCAATATCATTTTACTAATCCTTCCTACATATTAAAATAAATGAAATTGATAAACTCCTCAATAATTGAACTCCCTATATATTTTCCTTCCTAATTCATACCTTTACGAAGTCACCATATTTCGTAAAATCCCCTAAAAAAATATGGAACAATTAGTTGGATTATATTAACGCCTCCTTGGATCACCATGCAAATGTGCTGTCCCATGTAACTACCGTTTCTTATGCTTCAGGATCTTTTATATTTGTGGTAACACTAATGTCCTGTTTTATTTTGTTCATCATTTTTAAAAGACTGCCTAAAATTAATAACTCAATTCAACCTATACCTATAATCTAAACCTATACTTCCCACTGTAGCTAATAATCCCTGTACTGTCATTCACTCCTGTTATGGACCTTTCTTCTCGCCACTGTCAAACTCACATTTCTCTCCCCCAGGTATTCCTTTTTTTGACTCAATCAACTTTTTCTTCGGTCTCCCAGCCGGTCGATTCCCAGCACTCAGCCTATAACATCGCTTAACCAACGACATCATGCCTCTTCCACATGAACAAGCCATCTCAACGTACTTTCATTTCTTCTCTCATTTATCCCTTTTTTTTACACATCTCAACTCTTTAATAAGTTCATTACTCATTTTATCAATTCTTCTCACTCCTAACCCCCTAAAATTGTCCATCTGAACACATTGTACTTTAGATCTATACCTCTTATTATTATTATTATTATTATTATTATTATTATTATTATTTTAGTTATTATTATTATTTATTACTAGCAATATGATTATTTTTTTATTAATTATTATTATTATTATTATTATTATTTATTTTATTATTAGTTTATTTTATTATTATATTATTATTATTATTATTATTATTAATTATTTTTTATTCTTATTATTTTTTATTATTATTCTTTCTATTATAGTATTATTATTATTCTTATTATTACTTATTATATTTTATTATTTTATTATATTATTATTATTATTATTTATTATTAGTATTTGTTATTTTATATTATTATTATTATTATTAATTATTATTAATTATTTATTCTTATTATTATTATTATAATTTATTATTATTATTATTATTATATAATTATATATATATGTATTTATTATAATTATATATTATATATAATAATTTAATATATAGTATTTATATATATTATATATTATAGTAATTTTATATATATATATATATATATTATATATATATATATAATATATATATATATATATTAGTATAATATATATATATATATATATATATATATTTATACTTACTTATAATATATATATATATATATATATATATATTATACTATATATTTACTATATTTATAATATAATATATATACTATTTATTATATTTATATATATATATTTATATATATATAATATATCTATATCGTTTTTTCTATATATTATATTTATAAATATAATATTTATATAATTTTATATATTTAATTTTTTTTTTTTTTTTTTTTTATATATATATATATATATTAATATATATATAATATATCTATATATAAAATATATGTTATTTTATATATTTTATATATATATATATATTATTATTATATAGATATATATAATTATATTAATATATATAGTATAATATTATATATATATAATATTATATATATGTTATATATATAATATATATATATATATATCTATATATATTATAATATATATATATTATATATATATTTATATATTATATATATATTATATATATTAATATATATATATATATATATATATATATTATATAGATTATATATATTTATATATATTTTATAATAGATATATATATATATATTTATATATCTACTATATATATTCTTATATATATATATAATATATATATATATATATATTATATATATATATATATCTTAGATCAATGGTGAGAGCTCCCATGATGTTGATGATAAGAAAAATGTGAAGGAAATTAGAAAACTTGTACAATAATTGAAAAATATAACGTTTATGTGGCAGCAAGGTCTTGCATCAGGGGCTCAAGTGATCTGACGTATTGACTTATCAACTTCAGCTGAAATGACTGAAATTTTAGAAGCTTTCTTAGGTTTCGAGCAAATGAAGGTGAATGGAGGTTTTGAAGAACCAGTTACTTCTATCGTCCAAAAATTCATGTATAAACGATCGATGATAAAATGGAATCATACAGTCTTTCATCCCTTAAAGGTGCAGTGGAAGAAAGTAATAAAAAATTTTTTTTTCAGCATTAGAATGATGAAACGAACGGTATCTTCCAACAGCTAACATTTTACTTTGTGAAGGTACGCAATTGGTGGTGATGGAGGTGATATTCCTTTTACTTGAAGATAGGATTTTTTATCATTTGTTCCGGTTTATGATATCTCAGGAAAGCATTGGCAATTTTTGGTGAGAGTCGGGTATCTTGGTTTAAAACTCGAAATTTAAGAGGCCAATGATATGAAGGAGCCTCTTCCACATGAGGCGAATTCCGAGGAGTGCAATCTGCTATTCGGAATGAGTATCCTAAGGCTCTATACACACATTGTTAGCACATGGTTTAAATCTATGTGTCTCAGACTCTTCTCAAATTCAGGCAATTCGAAAGTCTTAGGATTCATCTCAGAAATATGCACTTTTTTCTATCGAGTCCGAAGCACGAAAAACTTTGAAAGATAAAATAAAAGAGTTTTCTAGTAACCCAAAATAACAAGAGGATAAAAAGATGTGCAGAGCCAGATGTGGTGAACAGGCATGAAGCGTTTTCCTTTTTAAAAGAGATCTCTTGAGCATACTGGTCATTGGAAGAATAAAAGAAATGGCTGTGAATTATGCACAGAAAAAGTACTTCGTTGTTAAAATTCAATCAGTAATTTAAATTTTTATAATACATTATTCGATTTCTTAAGTAATTTATTGAATAACCCTACTCTTCGGTCAAAACAGTTTAGGAGTGTCCATTTGGGACATTCAGTGCAATAACTAGTAAAGACCTTTTCAACTCTTCGAAAAAGATTAGACAAAATGGCAGACACGGTTTAAAACCATATTCCACACAAGCTAAAACTTTCATGCGACAGCTTAGGTATTGAATAACAATTCAAAGAACTACGAAGTTCCAGATCGCCTGTAATAATTGCCACATCAGATCGCGAATCATATTACCCCGGATCTCAGTTTTTATTCCGTTTATTGATGATCTCATGATTTTTTTTCGTTGACTGATCGATTTCTCTCACATGAAACATATCATGTTCATTTCAAGCATATTTTTAACCAGAAAAGTACAATGTACCTTATAAGCATATTGAAAAAAGCACTCTTTTATAAAGACGACCTTCCAGACCCTCACGAGGAAACACTATAGGGAGAGTGGTGTCTATGGCAGCGTAAATGGCTGCTAGAAAATGAAAAACCAAAAACTGCGATCGGTGCTTTGGCTAAGTGTGACAAGAGGAGGTTTCCTAACATTGCTACTCTCCTGAATATCTTCGCAAGTAGTAATGGGTCTAGTTCGTCGACGACAAATTTTGCTACGAAGGAATAGAGGTATCGACCTAAAACTTGGTTTATGATTATTGTGTGTGATAAAGTGATCACACGCGAAATTTCAAGTCTCTAGGATGTATATAGGGGGTACTTCCCCCCGAGAGCTTAGCCGCCACGCCCTTGTTACGGCTTGTGAGTGAGCGAAGATTAGGCTTATGGGGAGCAAGAGGGATCATTTGGAGGTCAGATAGACCGCAGGTCTATCTGACCGACAGACAGACAAACCGTAGGTTTGTCTGTTTGTCTGTCATTGATCTGTGTTTGTTTGTATTTTTTTTATTATTATTACTATTATTATTATTATTATTATTATTATTATTATTATTATTATTATTATTATTATTATTATTATTATTATTATTATTATTATTATTATTATTATTATTATTATTATTATTATTATTATTACGTCGAAGATTCGATTCCCGAAGGGAATTGAATCTGAGTCGAAAAACGATTCCTGTAAGAAATCGTTTTTTTACGCACTTCGACTCCGGCTCCGGCTCCGACTCCGACTCCGACTCCGGCTCCGGCTCCGGCTTCCAGGTTCCGGACTCAGGTTCAGGGATTCGGTTTGGGGCAGAAAAGTCTTTGAAGTATCCTGGTTTTTTTGTTTATTATTATTATTATTATTATTATTATTATTATTATTATTATTATTATTATTATTATTATTATTATTATTATTATTATTATTATTATTATTATTATTATTATTATTATTCACTTTCATTATATTAATTTAATTATTGTTTTATTATTATTATTATTTTATTCATTATTATTATTACATATTATTATTATTAATTATTATTATATCTATGATATCATTATTATAATATTATTATATATTATTTTATTATATTTTATTCATTTATTATATTATTATCATTAGTTATTAGGGACCTCCGGCTCCGGTCAGTCTATGAGTCATATATATTAATTGGGTTACGAGTTTCGTATCGGGTTAAAATTTGGAGGGGGGTTAGATATTGAGGTATCCTTGTTGGATACGAAGTTGCGGCGCCCCGGGGTTTCCCTAAGGGGGACCCCACCCCTATTAAAAAATCGAAGTGTTCGTAATTGGCTGAAATTTGGTGAGAGGATTCAGTCAGAGTTGAGTTTTTAGAAAGAGTTAGTATTGGATTCTGAGGAGTTGGCTCGGCACCGGTGCTGGAGCCGGTGCGGAGCCGTGTTAATAAACAGTCGTATAACAACAATATTGGTGTGTTTATATGGGTTATCGAGGTCGTAAAGTTCGAATATAATGGTTATAAGTCCATATAGGGTGTCTAGGACCCATTTGGGGGACCGGCCCCCAAACCGGAATATTAACATAGAGTGATAAAACTCGGTATACAACCTTCTGAGGATGTATCTTAGGTGTAACCGGGAGTAAAACGACTATGGGTGCCCCATTTGGGGTACTGGCCCCCAAATCTGAAATATCGACATAGAACAACGAAACTTGGTATACAGCCTTCTCAGGATGTATCTAGTGTAGACCGTGTTAAATGACCGACGTAACCCATTGGAAGTCGGCCCCCAAATCTGAAATATTGACATAGAACAACGAAACTTGGTATACAGCCTTCTCAGGATGTATCTTAGGTGTATCCGATGTAAAATGACCGACGGGACCCCATTTAGGGGTCCAGCCCATAAATCTGAAATTTGACACTAGAACAACGAACTTGGTATCGCCTTCTCGGGATGTATTTTAGGTGTAAATCCGAAGTAATAGAAACGAACTGGGAACTGCATTTATGGTCCGGCCCCCAAATCTGAAATATTAACATAGAACGATGAAACTCGGTATATACCTTTCATATAAGGTACCCATATCGTATATGGGGTTAAATAACCGTACACATCCCAGAGTGGGGTGGTGACCCCCCAAAACTTTGGAAATCGACATAGAACGATGAAGACTCGGTATACACCGCTTCATATATTGGTATCGCACGATACAGATGAGGTATAAAATGAACTAAGCCCTCAGAAGTTGGGCTTTGCCAAAACTTTGGAATTGAATAGAAGGACGAAATCTTTGGTTTACTCTTTCCTTATGATGTATCATCGATTCTAACAAATCAATTTTAAAATGTTTTAAAAAAATTAAAAAAAAAATTTTAAATATTTTTAAAATTAATAAAAAAAAATTTTTTAATATAAAAATTTTTAAATTTTTTTAAAAATTTAAAATTTAAAAAAAATTTAAAAACATATTAAAAAAAAATTTAAAATATTATTATTCTTTAAAGTTTAAAACTTAAAAATTTACGTTTTTTATATAGGAATCAAACTAGCCTCTAAGATGCCTCCTGAGCTCCTGAGTCCTCGCCACCTCTACCCCAGCCTCCTCAAGCCTCCCCACTCACGCCCTCCCCATCTATGATCTATTGATTCATGTCATATTTTGTATAACAACAAAACATTCATTTTATTTTTGCTTTTAACTTTAACTGTTTCTTTTTAGAAAAATTTACGCTTTGCCTATTTATATACTCAGTCTATTTATATATTTAACATTTCATAAACCTGTATTTAGTATATAAATCCACCACCCTTCCCTCCTAGCCAAATCCTGGATTTTTTTAATTAACATAGTTATTTAACAAAAATTTATTCATAACCTTGTCTGATTATTTCTACTGACCGATGAATATATGCTAACGTAACAAAGGTTTTCACATCAATAAGCAAACATAGCATCATCTCTGACTACGATATAACGTAACGCACAAACCTAAAGCACAGTTAAACACGACTAAAAGCTAACAATTAACAAAGATTCCATATCTTACAACATAAAAGTAACTACATTGAGCGGCAGAACGTAACCTACTTACACTTTTTCTACCATATCATATTTTTACATTAACATGGTAAATTTAACAAAATTTATCATACCCTTGTCTAAATATCATACTGCTGTTCAATGAATATATGCTAACGTACAAAGTTTTCACATCAATAACATAGCATCACCTGAACTACGAATCTAACGTAACCCTCAAAACCTAACAATCTTGAACATGAATAAATCAGTTTACATTAACAACTTCTACTTAACAAATAAGTACTAACAATTGAGCGAGAAGGTATCTATTTGCAATTTTTCTCACATTTCACTGATATTTTTACATTAACATAGTAACATTCATTTTAAATTAACCAAAGCTTGTGTAAGTATCATACTGATCAATGAATATATGCTATAACGCCAACCTCAGTTTTCAATAAAGCAAACATAGGATCATAAGAACTACGCATAATAAGTGTTGACACGACAGACTTAACATACTTTCTATACACGAATAAGACAGGTCAACATTAACAAGTTCCATACTTAACAGTGTACGTAATCTTACTTCAGCTACAGCGTATTCAGCATTTCAAATATTCTACATTCTAAGTGCTTGGTAACTACAATTACTTTCAAAAAACATAAATTTATCAAATTTTGAGTATTACATACTGACCATCGAAAAATATCGCTAACGGCAAAAAGTTTACATCAGTTAAAGCTAACATATCATACTGATGTAAATATAATGTATAACATTAAATCCAACATACCTTATGCATGAATATTCGCATTAACATTAAAAGTTCATCTTATACAACAGCTAAAGTCTAATACCGTTGGATACAAAAACGTACCTTATTCACACGTTTTCAAACATATCTCTTACATATATTACTATTTTCGTATTAACACTGTAATGATTTATCATCATCGTACCTATATTATCTACTGTATTGCAACGATATATTATGCCAACGTATAACAAGTTTTATCTAATAAAGCTAACCATATTATAGTCTGAAACATAAGAATATAAAATCACGAAACCTTTACCACAGCTTATAGCAAGAATAAACTGCTACATTAACAAAGTTTCATACTTAAGAACAGTAAAGTACTGAACAACGCATACAGAATTTCGACAAGTAACGAAGCATATGAGGTTAAATATTCATATATAAACTAAACAGTATAGCTTTGTTTGTTTGTTTCTTTTATTTTTAATTTCATTTCTTTAAAACCTTTTTGTTTTAACAACTTTATTTCTTTTTAATTTTTTTCGTTAAACTTTTTGTTTTCAAAAAAATTTTATTTATTTTTAATTTTAATTTCTTAAAACTTTTTGTTTTTAAAAATTTTGTTTATTTTTAACTTTTACCTTTATTTAAAACTTTTTGTTTTTACAAAAAAACTTTTATTTCTTAAATTTTATTTCTTTAAAAACTTTTTTGTTTTTACTAAAACTTTTAACACTTTTCAAGTTTATAACGTAAAAAATTTGTGTTTTTTTACATACCCTAAAACGGTAATCACTGAATCAGTAAATCAAACCACCCTCCTCCCCTTACAACGTCTCGACCCTGGATCTACTTGGGGGTAAATTGATCCTATTGATCTGTTGAGCTATTGATCTGTTAACTTCCAGTCATATTTTTCCAGTATCTCCTTTGGCTGAAACATTGCATACGAAAGGTTCTCCTTCTTTGCCATCAATAATTGGAATAACAGTACAGTCATCAATCAGGATCTGAAACATCAACTAATGTAAGAATATAATGTATAAAATCAAACCTAACATACCTTAAACTGAATAACAACTAACAATTAGAAATCTTTAGTACTTTGAAGACAGTAAAGTAACTAGCAAAATATATAGAACGTTTATTTTCAATATTTTTTTCTTTTCTTGTTTTAAGAAAACTTTTATTTATTTTTAACTTTATTTCTTTAAAAAACTTTTTGTTTTAAAAAACTTTTAGCTATTTATAATTTTTATTTTTAAGTTTTTGGTTTTTTTATTTTTATTAACTTTTATTTAACTTTATTTGTGTAAAATATTTGTATTCACTAGGAAATATATTCTTTTCTTTTAAGTAAAAATTTTAACATTTGTTACATTACTGATCCATACTAAGATAACAAAGTTTTCACTCAATTAAGCTAACATAACATACCTGATGGCAAGAATATATGTATAATCATCACACCTAACAAAATACCATACTTGGCAACAGGAAAGTACTGACTTGCTACGACCTTACATATTCACACTTTTTTGTTCAAACATATCTCTAAAAGAATAATGGTAGTCTTCAGTCAAGAGTTAAAATGGCCCAAAATCATATCACAATATACTCGCCAACAAATATATGCTAACGACCATAACAAAGGTTTTTACATCAAATTCAAAAGCAACATTATATAACTCTTGAACCTAGGAATATACGCCAACAATGGACAAAACCTAACATAACCTTTGACTATTAAGCGTTGACAAAGATTCTCCAAGTTCATACTTAACACACTAAAGTAACTAACAATGCATACAGACACCCATGTACGAAGCTTGATGTGTTTCTGTTTCACTAGAGTTCATCAATACAAGGTCGAGAAATTGTTCCAAAATACTCCGCCCACTTTCGAAACATTACGCACTACCTATGATTCTTGTTTGGTTCGTTTTCGAAACATTAGGCAATACCAATGATTCTTGGTTGGTTCGTTTTCGAACATTACGCTATACTTTGATTCTTGTTTGCCACAGGGTCAACATAACAAACTTATTAAAAACATTTTTATGTTTTTGCAAATTTTTTAATGTTATAACCTCTCTCAAAATGTTTCGGTCAAAATTTAAGAACACGAAAATTTTTGAAATTGTTTTGCCCTTTATTCTGTTAATTTCTAATTTCGTTTCGTATTTAAAATATTTTCAAACGTTTTTTTAAAATAAAATTTTATTTTTATTTTAATAAACGCTAATAAAAATTTGTTTTTTACAATAGCCAGAGAAATAAACTCAGTAAATCAACGCCATCCACCCTACTCTCCTCATCGTTTCCTACCCCACCCTGTCTATGATCTATCGAACTATTGATTCACGTCACATTTCGTGTATCATTTTGGAATAAACATAACTAAAACAAGTTCTTTATACATTGATCAACAATATATTGTAACATAACAAAGTTTTCACATTAATAAAACTAAACTAAACCTGAACATCTGAACTAAGAAAATATTGTACAACAACAAACCTAACGAACCTTAACCTCAAAAAGCGGTTAAAATTAACAAAGTCTTCTACCACTTACACAGCATAAGTACCACACATGGCGCTACAAAAACGTAACTCTTTCCCAAACTTTTTTAAAGCATTTCTAACATCAACAATGTTAATTTTTAGATTAACATGGTAATATATAAGGAAAAAATATAGATCATCAATGATCAATTTCATAACGATTCAACCGTACTCTGATACGTAACAAAGTTTTCACATTAAAAAGCTTACATATTGATCATTGAAACTAACGAATATATCCACACCGACAAACTAACATCTAACATGAATAAACTGTAACGTTAACAAAGTTCACACTTAAACAACAGTAAAGTAACTAACAAAACATACAAAAACGTAACCTATTCACACTTTCTCAAGCATATCTTAACATAACAATGTTAATTTTATAACATTGTGATATTTAACAAATATTTTTCATAACCTTGTCTAATTATCATACTGATCATGATCATACGCTAACAATAATAAGTTTTCACCATCAAATAAGTCACAAGCATAACCCGAACTACAGAAAATAATGTATCACGACAACCCTAACAACAATTACGTATGAATAACTGTCAGATTAACAAAAATTCCAAACTTAACCCAGCCTCGTGAAGATATCAACAACAAGCGTGGAGATGCGGGGAGATGGAGATGTCATCGCATCAGCACGGCGAAAAATATCCTACTGAAGAAAAAAGAGAGTATAAACAATCCTTAAAGGTAATCACATCAAAATTTATATTAATCAGAAGAAAGTAACAAAGAATACCGACGCACGAACGAACATATAGTTCAAACAGTAATATATTTGTTAGACAACAACAACAACAACAACACAACAACACACAAACAAACAACAACAACAACAACAACAACAATAACGTGTAACAAAAATAAGTTCTTTATATACTAACCAACGAGTCTAACGTAACATTGTTTCACATTAATAAAGCTAACATAGCATTACCAGAATAAGAATATAATCCAATGACAAAACCTAACACACTTACGCATGAATAACAACTAACATTAACAAGTTCCATACTTAACAACAGTAAAGTAACTAACAGAGCGTACAAAAACGTAACCTATATCACACTTTCTTCTCAGCATCATCTCTTCTCTACCAATCATGTTAATTTTCACATTACTCTATTGATTTACTTTGGCATTCGAGTATCTTTCGGATAAACATAAGCACAAAAATGAGTTCTTATATACTAAGCAGCGAATATATGCTAACATACAATGTTTTCACATTTAAGGATTACAAAGAATAATATGGAATAAGAAAATAATGTAACAAAGACAAAACTTACACAACTTACCCACTAATAAACAGTCAACATTAACAAAGTTCCACCTTACACCAGCTAAAGCTTACTAGCATTGCATACAAATGTAACTATTCATACTTTTCGCAAGCAATCTTAACTATTACGTTAAATTTTACAAAAACACAGTAATATTTTACAAACATTTATCATAACCTTGTCTAATTATCATACAGACTTACGAATAACTGTAAACATAAAAAGTTTAACCAAACATAAATAAAAATAAGTTTTCCTAGATAACTACATATAAATGTAATAGTTTACTGATTTGAAAGGCAGTAGATCAGTAAATCAGTAATCAACTATCACCCCTCCCCTACCCTCCCACCATGACCTTTCGATTTATGATCTATGATTCATGTATAGTTTCGAGTACATTTGGCTAAACATTAACACAAAAATAGTTTTTTATATACTAACTATCGAATATATGCAACGTAACAAATTTTTTCATTAATAAAGCTAACATAACATGACCTGAACTAAGAATATAAATGTACAACGACAAAAAACAACAACCATGCGAACGAATAAACTACTAACATTAACAAACTTCAGCATTACAACAGTAAAAGTACCTACCCCAGCGTACAACCTATTCCCCTTTTTTCAGCATATCTCTAAACATATCAATGTTAATTTTACATTAAATCGTAATATTTAACAAAAAATTTGAGCATAAACCTGTCTATCCTCATACGACAACGAATATAAGCTACGTATCACATTTTACATCAAACTTCGTAATTTATGCAAAAAGTTTATCATATCCTCTGTCTAATCTAACAATCACAACGATAATTGCAACATAACAAAGTTTTAAACCAAACTAACAAAAAATAACAAATTTTTAACCTGACATAACATAAAAATAAGTTCTTTGAATAAAATATAAGTAAAGTGTATTTACATACCTTTAGGCAGTAAATCAGTAAATCTAAATCACATCCTTCCATTTTGCAGTCCTACCACCCATCACTGTGATCTATTGATCTATCGATCCAAGTCATATTATCGCAGCTATTTTTGGATAAACCTAACATAAAATAAGTTCTTTATATACTGACTAACGAATATATACTAGCACAACAAAGTTTTAACATCAATAAAGCTAACATATTATCAAACCTGACTAAGAATATAATGTCAATCCAACCTACAGATACCTGCTATGCATAATGCGCTAAATCCTGAAAATTCCTTTTATACAAGGTAAGTACGCCTACAGGCATACATAAGCGAATATGTTCCACTTTTTCCCGCATATTCACCGGCAGGCCAGGTAAAAAAAGAAAATAAAAAGGACGTATTATCAAATCAAACATCCTCAACAAAGTGCAATACTATCAAAGATCCAGCATCTTGATATGAATTCGACACGTATCTCGTCAAGTGTCATTCGTGGTCGAGTATACACTCTTCTGAACTGATGATACATAACATTAGCAAAATAATGGGCAAACTAACATTACTCAACAAAAAATTAACCTAGGCCCATTTCTTATACATCATCGTCAGTTAACCACATAATATCTTACAAACTAATCAATTTCTCTAACAATCATGTTAATCTCACACTGTCATCGTAATATTTAACCACAACGTACCTAACCTTACGAATATAACAGTCTTCATTAACCAAAGAGTATCCAAGCACAAACATCAACTATTCGTCAGAGAAAACCAAGGGGATGCGCCCTTGAAAG
>JABUQX010123941.1:27500-32420 GCA_015478945.1 Trachelipus rathkii | reverse complement strand
AGCATAAATATATATATATATATATATATATATATATATATATATATATATATATATATATATATATATATATATATATATATATATATATATATATATTATTCTAAATATATATTTTATATCTATATATATATATATATATATATATATATTAAATAATTATATATATATAACACCTACATAATTTCAATATATTTATAAAACGAAACACATTTAAATTCCTAGTTCTACAATCATTATTATTACTATTTACAGAATAATTTTTCGACTGCGATTTGAATCGGGATCGATATATAATATTGATCGACGACAATAAATAAAAATAAATGTGACAATGATTAATCGATATTTTTTCGATATAATCAATTCAAATTTTTCTTAATCAATTTTCCTTTTTACCGTGTAAGAGGATAAGGGAGGATATTTTTTCAGTATGTGTTTAAAAAAATAAAAAAATTTAAAACAAAAAAAATGTTTGTTACAATTAATCTCGCTTGTAAATAATTGATTCAGTTTCAACATAGGAATGACAGAATAGGTAGAGAGGTTATAAAAGTAAGATTCAAAATCTAAGTTGTAAATGCATTCACAACTTTCTATCCGAAGTTTCTAATGGGCTGGTTAGAGAGAAGGAAAGCGTTAATTTTCAGATATACGTTGAAAACCACCTATAACTCGCAATTTTTAAGATATTCAGAAAGAAACTGAATCCTTAAAAATCGTGGGGTCAAATACGGATGATTTGGCGAAACCTATAAAAATTCAAATCTTTCAATTGCTCCTAATTCGTGCTCTCTAGAATATTGTAAGGGATTACCAACCATTCAAAATATCCAGAAGCTCTGACAGACAATTGGAAGACCGAATTATCAGAATTTAGTCTAAATGGCGAAAAAAACAGTTGATACCTCAATTGACCCTAGCTAAGCTGAAAAGGGAAGAAGGCAAGCTGGTAAGAAAAAAGTACTCTTCCTGGAAAAGGGAAAGAAACAAAAAAAAAAACAATTCTTTTTAGATTTTGTTCGTTTCAATTTCATTTCAATAAAATAAAAAAATATAACAAAAAAAGATATACACTTTCCGTTTCCTTTGCAACAAAAAAAGGTAAACGAAACCCTACCAGAACGTAACCATTCTTTTGAAGGGCTCTAAGCCTAGCGGGATGCTTCTATTTGAAAAACGGAGGCTTATCAAAATATTTACTCTACATCGCCTATATAATCTCGTTGAGGTCTGGAAGTTCTTCGTTCAGCAAACTAGTCGGAAAAACAAAGTAGGTTCGGGAGAACTAACATGACTTGGTTTGCAGGTGGTTAACTATGACAAGGAATGAGCTCTATCGAGAAACTCAAACTTTTATATCCCTGCCAAAGTGCGCGAAAACGGTTGGCAATGAATATAAACCAATAATTACGATATATTCAATAATTATGAGTAAATTATCAGTAAATTACTTTAAAGTTTTGTAATATAATTGTTAATTATTATTAGCGATAAAAATATTGCGCAAAAAAAGTCATGACTACCAAAAAAATTTAACATCAGAAGTAATTTCAGAGGCGAAAAATGAACACTTTCCACATGTTGCATACGTGATATAATTACTTCCATTGGAAAATAGATGAATAAATTTACTAGTAACTAACTACTAGTATAGTAATTAGATATGTACTAGTAGATTCAGCGTAAAATTCTGACCAAATGATATGAATCTCAACTTTGAACTCGAAGTAACAAAGGAAAAAAGTTGGATTTTAGATTTTCACAAAAAGGTGAACTTTGACCCTTCGTCATAGGCCAGAGGGGTCCATTTAAACTAAGAAACTAATATAGAATAAAGAATGAAGTTTTGTGTTTCTGTGGATATATAATTTGTATATATACTCCAAATATTTAGAAAGATATAACTGTTTCAAATGAAACTTTTTAAAAGAGAATTGTCAGAATATCGGCCAAGAAATCCTCACCGGCTCCTCTAACTTTAAATGTTAATAATTCCAAAACTAGATATACCAGCGTTATGAAACGTACAGTATCTAAATTATATAGTAAATAAAATATGTACAAGTTTCAATGTCTAAATTGATCTATAAATAACAAAAGTAGTAACAAGAGTGCCAACATGGGCACAACAACAGTTACGACAAATTTTGCAATAATAAGACGAAGAAAAATTTCACTCTTTGAAACTCAGTACTTATTTAAATCCATAGAAGAGTGCTTGGAACCCCTACTGAGGCCATATGGCATTCCGTTAATATATATATATATATATATATATATATATATATATATATATATATAAATATATATATATATATATATATATATATATATATATATATATATATATATATATATATATATATATATATATATATATATATATGTATATATATATATATATATATATATATATATATATATATATATATATATATATATATATATATATATATATATATATATATATACTATATGGCATTCCTGTATATATATATATTATATATATATATTAGTGGTTTAGAATCATTTGAGTCTCTGAGGTTCACCCTACCCAACTATGCCCAGTATAATTTTTCCTTAATAATCAAATACTCACAAATAGCAATATTATATTATCTTTTAATCAAATTTGAAGCTGTTGTTGATGGTTCGAGTCCTGGCGCGAATGAAATTTTTCTCCGTTTATTGTTGCAAATTTGTCGCAACAGTTGTTGTGCCCATGTCGGCGTTGCTTGACTTTGGTTGGTTGTTCCTGTAACCCAGTAGCACCCTAGCAGAATGCCATGTGGCCCCAGCAGGGGTTCCAAGCACTCTTCCATGGATTTAAATAAGTAACGAGTTTCAGAGCAGTGATATCGAAGCAGAAAACTTGAAAACTGTTCCGAGATGCCTTCTTTTCTGGGGAGGCGTATTGGACTGGTGGTAGAGCCTTCTGTACATTGTCTAACGGCGATGCTGTTGTCGATGGTTCGAGTCCTGGCGCGAGTGAAATTTTTCTCCGTCATATATATATATATATATATATATATATATATATATATATATATATATATATATATATATATATATACTATATATATATATATATATATATATATATATATATATATATATATATCATCTACCTTTTCCCCAAGACTGGGGTAAAGGTGCGTGCTATGCACCGGAAACAAAAAGCGTGAAAATATGACACAAGTCAAAGAAAGCCCAACCTTACCGCCTCTAAACCAACCGACCATCATTCTTTGTCCTTTCCACATGACCAAACCATTTCTATTATTATACATTTTTTCTCTCATTTACCCCTTTCTTCACACCACACAGCTCTCCAATACATTTAATTTCACTCATTTTATCCAATTCTTCTCTCTTCCTAAGGTTGTCCATCTGAGCACATTGAACTTTAGAATTAGATCTATACCTCTTATTCAGACCATAGTCTCACTACTATGCATTAACACAGTTAACAACATATACCTCATGTAGAACCTAGCGCACTCAAGACTTAGCCCAACACATCTAGCGTTTAGTGCACCAGAGTAGTTAGGAGGGTACTTGCTAGATAGGGAGTGGGACGTACATGAAATACGGTCATAGAAATACGTTCATATGATACGTACACGTGTGTACGCACGCGTAGCGTGCGTACACATGATGTTACCGCCGCGTCACGGGATAGGTAAAAATTGTATGTATGTATATGGGGTTAATTTATATATATATATATTATTATTATTATTATTACCCTGTCCTCTCTCTTCTCCCATGTTCTTTTATGTATATATTTACATATGTGTGCACCGTAGGTGCTACAGCCGAATGTGTATGTTGATGTGCCAGTCATCAACATGGATCATTCATCCACACAGTACTCACACATACACGTTCATTTTACACACCGCACGTTACCCCTTCCTTGCCCTCTCTTCTATCCCTCTCCATCTCTTTCTTTGCCCCCACCCGCTATTTCTTTTCTCTTCAGTTACTATGACTACAATTGTTTACCCTACCCCCCTTTGGATGTTGTCATGACTACATCATCATTTCCCCTACCCCCCTTTTGTTCTTTCTCTCTCTCGCACACACACACTTACGTTTCCGCGCGCGCCCGTTTTTCGCCCGTCCGACTTGGTCCCGCAGTCGCCTTTGCACCGTGCGCCGCTTTCCTGCCTCCGCCACCGCCTCTGCCGCCGCCACCCTCGGTTTCGCGCGTTGGTATACTCGTTTCGTCTTTCGTTCGCATCGTCGTTGAGGAGATGGGGTTTTTTATCTCTACCCCACCTTTCCATATATATAAAATTGGACAGGATGGAATCGAATCCTGTCCTTTCGGCTGCTCCATCACGGTGGTTGCCAGGTAAGTGGAGGACTTAACTGACCGTGCTAAGCGGCCTTCCAGTCCTAATCTGAATTCATGTTTATATAGAAATGGAGTTCAAAATGTGTATTAAAAATACGAATAAAATAAATTTCCCATGTCTTTTTTATTTCGACTTCACGGTCAATTATAGTTATAATTAACCGTGAACTCAAAGGGATTAAAAGCTTACCTTTTTCTTCAAGCCTGATTAACTTTTAATCTTTGCCTGAGGGTATAAAAGAAAGACGGGTTTCTTGTCAAAATGAAAAGCTTTATTATATATATATATATATATATATATATATACATTCCTCTTTATTTTAATAATATAATAATAATAATAATAATAATAATATATATATATATGGCATAATAATAATAATATAATATATATTATTATTATTATATTATTATTATTATTATTATATATATATATATATAATAATAATAATAATATATATATATATATAATATATAATATATAATAATAATATATATATATATATATATATATATATATATATATATATATATATATATATAATATAATATAT
>JABUQX010123941.1:2500-17500 GCA_015478945.1 Trachelipus rathkii | reverse complement strand
TCATAATGATAAACAGTATAATTTCAGGAATGATCGTCATGGTAATGGAGACAGGTTAATTGAATTATAATTAGCTGGCTTTTTATTGCGCCAACTCTTTCTTAATTATCCCTTCTTCTATAACAGGGCTTTGATTAATTAATATTGTCTCTCACGAATCACAGTAAAATTCACAATTAAAATCGGTATATTAAGGAATATTTAATATAATTTGAAGGTGCCGGCTTGCCGCGCCGGCACCCTCACGCGTGTCTTCTCTTCTCTAACTCAAGACACACACTGCCTTTCTCCCTCCGGAATTTTCTCAGGCATCGCTTTTGCGATTGGCCTTTACAAGATTTAAAATCTAAATTATACGTTCGTTACAGATTTTTTTCTCCCCCCCCCCCAACAACATGACTTATAGAAGAGCGAAAGATTTCTATCATTACAATGGTAGTATACATAATTATTATAGTAAGGGGGGTTAGCCCCCTTACACGTTTTTTTTTTTTTTTTTTTTTTTTTTTGAAATTATATTTCATATAATATTTTTACTCAAAATTATTATTATTATTATTATTATTTTTTTTTTTTATCTAATATAAGTACAAAAATCATCAATTAAAAGTAACCGTATATTCTTTTTTATTAATAATTAATTCTCATTTTAATCTGTCCAACTTTTTTCTTTTTTTTTTTTTTAAAACATCATTTAGTATTAAAACTCCTTCAATTTGTTTATCCCAAATAATTAAAGAAAAGTTTTTTTTTTTTTATTATTATTATTTTTTTTTTTTTTTTTTTTTTTTTTTTTTTTTTCAATTTTTTTTTTTTTATATTTTTTTTTTTTTTTATTGCCATCATTCATAAAAGTTTTTCAAATTATTATTATTATTATTTTTTTTGTAGTTAAATATCGTGACGTCATAGTTTATTTAAGCATTTCTTACGGAGATTCTTCTCCCTCCCCTCTTCATTTTTGAATAAAAGCAGTTTGACAATTCAGAATTTACGTTGTTTGTTTGAACAAGAAACATGATTTCCTCCTCTCCAAATTTAACAACCCTTATTAAAATAAAATACCCGGGCAAGAAAATTTATTATTATTATTTTTTTTTTTTTATTACCATTTACCATTATTTTTTTTTTTATCATCGCTCTTTTGGCGGAATACATTCAAACCCGATAATAATTTTTATTTAAAATTTAAATTGTATCATCAAGATCAAAGAGGAATAAATATTCATTATCTTATCCGAAACAAAAATCACTGTAAAATCCTTTCCTAAGCCACATGCTTTGCTTTCACAAATATATTTAGCTTAATAATACAAAACACTTTTCACCCAAGATTTAATTTAGGTCGATTTATTATTTATTTATTATATTATTATATAATTATTATTTATTATTTTATTATTATTATTATTAATAACCACCATATATAATTAATTAACACAGAAATAATGGTTTCATACACTCTTATTAATTTAAAAAAATTGTTGTTTTCTTCCTTTTTTTTCGAACGACTCTCAGCTTGGTGTTTGGGGGAGATATCTTCGTTGCCTCGTTATTCGTTGGGGGAAAAAGCATCTCCCTTCGGGATACCCTCTTTTTTTCTGCTTGCTGTAGTAAGGTTGGGAGTGAGTGGGGGGATCTTGAAGAAAATTTGGAGTACACTCCCCCGTTTTCCGTTTGGATCCGAAATATGAGATTTTTCACGTTAGGGTTAAGATTCTTGACTTCTGCTAAATTGTCCGTCTCATTGATGATTTAATTTTTGTTGTTTTCTTTCTTGATTGGACTTTCACTCTTTTCATGCCACTTTTCAAATTACCGGTTAATTATCTTGTGACTGTTCCATTTAAGGTAATTAGGGTGTTGATAAGGTTCGGTTAGTTGGGTGGTCTACACTTTGTGCCAGGCTGTTTTAGTTAGAACACTAGCGAATATAAAAGATGTTCATTACTTCTGTATTTTTATTTTTTTAATCTAATTAATTTAATGGTTGCCACAAGGCAATTGTCAAAAATTCATAATATAAAAACAGTATAATTCAGGAATTGATCGTCATGTTAATGCGAGGACAGGTTCATTTGAATTATTTAATTAGGCTGGCTTTTATTGCGCCGAACTCTTTCTTAATTATGCCTTCTTCTATAACAGGCTTGGTTAATTAATATTGGTCTCTCACGAATCACTATAAAATTCACAATTTAAATCGGTATATTAAGGAACATTTAATATATTTGAAGGTGCCGGCCTTACATGCCGGCCGACACCTCTCACGTCGCTTTCTCGTCTATGGCCCTAGACAGACTGCCCTTTATTCACAAGATTCTTTAACCCTAAGAACCTTTCCTAGGCATCGCTTTTGCGATTGGCCTTTACAAGATTTAAAATCTAAATTATAAGTTCGTAAATTATACGTTCGTTACAGATTTTTTTCTCCCCCCCCCCAACATGACTTATAGAAGAGCGAAAGATTTCTATCATTACAATGGTAGTATACATAATTATTTATAGTAAGGGGGGTTAAGCCCCCTTACATATATATTATATATATATATATATATATATATATATTATAATATATATATATAATATATATATATATATATATATAATTATATATATATATATATATATATAATATATATATATAGATATATATATATTTTGGTCTTCAAAATTGCGTTAATATTTCTTTTCATTTTCTGAAATTGTTTATTTAAAATGTGTTTCTGCAGCGAATAATCAACTGGTAAAGCCGTCCGAGATTGATTTAACAGTTTTGGCAGCCGTCAAATGCTATCGACATATCTGAAAGTTCTAGCGGGAGAATAATGTCAGAATAATCCAGCTTTATAAAAGCACAAAGCTCGTTGACTTTAAGCCAATATGAAAACGAAAACACATTAAAACTTTAGAAAAAATAATATAATTCGTTACTAAATTAGAATTACTAATTCATTATCTATCGACTTGATGTATTTTTTTTTCAGTTTTTCTACTACTAACCCTTAAAAACGTCGTCTTGGCAAAACATATAAGGTTCATAATTTTTTATTTCGCCAAAGCTTTCGGGGTGGCAAGTGCCCCTCCTGCACCCCCCTGCCTACGCCCATATAATATAATATATATATATATATTATATATATATTATAATATATTTATATATATATATATATATATATACTATATAAGTATATGGACCTGATATATTAAGCATATTGTTTGATTATATTTATACTATGATATTATTTTTCTATTTTTTTTTTTTATATTTATTTATAAAGGGTGTGGTATTAATAGCCTTAACACACGGCACCACTTAACAAATATTTTTGTTTAAAATATTTTTTACAATTTAGATGCTAAAATTAATTTAAAAACAAAATAAGTATAAGGAAAAAAAATTCATAAAAAATAATATAAATATTAAAAAATAACATAATAGATAAATAAATCAATACAAAATAAGACGATATAAAATATAAAAAAAAAGCTTATGAACTGGCCTTTTATGACCAGGAATTTTCCTTTAATATATTTATTTTAACCCATCTACATGTATTTTCCAGCAATATGTGTTTAATTGCATTAAAAATTAAAAAAACAAATTTACAACTAATGAGATTAAGATAATGAGATTTAAAAGATGCAAATATATATAAAAAAAAAACTAAAAAATAGAACAGATGAAAAAAAAAAGAAAAGGTATAAAACTAAAATTTATACAAAATATAATGAATGGAATTAACATGAGAAGATAATGTACATAGTTTATTATAAACTATGATAATGTATCAATAAAACAAGAAAATATTATAAAAATTAAAATTAAAATTAAAATTCTAATGCGTTTATTGGTTGCTAGCTGGTAACCTTTTAAAATATTATGGGTGGTTAGAGAAATTTTCACTAGCTACTTCAGTTTACAAAAACGTTTTTATTTTGCTAATAACAGAATCCCACGACAATCCTCACACCAGGGTTGGAACATACTTGCCTATTTAAGTTTTTTCGCTTATTCCTGTAATTAATCTTTTAAAGTTTTTCGTGCTTTCATCTTGCTTGGACATTTAGCATCCGTTAAACAGTAATCTCTACAGATTCGGAGGCTAGCCTGATTTCTGAAGTCTTGGGCTTAGCGGCACTCTGTTTGTACTCAATATAGGGTCTATTTTTGTCTGCTTTATGGTTAAGATAAACTCGATTAAACAAAAATTAATTTATGAACCAAGGCAAGGAGAAGGGAAATAAAAATATAAAATTATGGAAGTTGGAAAAATATAAAGAACGTTAATCTTTTTTTTTATTATTAGTTATGTTGTTAGACTAATAGAACTCTTAAAAGCTGGTCTAGGCCAAGGCCTAGTCTTTAAAGCTTTTAGGGTAATAGTATAGCAGAACTGCTCCATCACTGATTTTTTATAAAAATCATAGCATAGACTCAAAGAATGCAATGAATAAAAAAAAATGGGGCTCTCTTTAGGAAAAAAAAGTTATGCCTCTCAAAGTTGTGAATAATTCCATAGACTTTTCTTATTCTCCAACTGAGCGGAACTTTATTCCATAGCACTTTACCAAGTAGGTGACTATACAAATCGCGACAAAAGGGAAAACGATAATTGTGGAAAATTTACAAGTCCAAAATAGACGAAGACTGTATTAAAACTACAAATATTTAATGTAAAAAAAAGGGTGCAAAAAATTATTTGAAGTTCTTTTTTACAGATTTGCGTACATTTTTAAGTATATTTTCAAGTAAAAATAATAATAATGCTTAGAAAATCATAATAATTAGGCTTTTTTTTGTTCATGTAGGGATGAAGAATCACTGTTGAAATGCATTTTGGATTATCCATACGTCAATATCATTGTTTTTTGATTTTTTTTTTCACGATTATTAATGATTCAATTTTATAGACAAAATGTAATTAATTTTAAAAAAATAATAAATTAAGACCATTTTTTTGTAATAGTAGCGCAGAGAGCTTCACCCCTGATTTGTAATTGATTACCCAGAGGGGTTGTACCCCTAATTTTTATGAAAATCACAGGATATACTCTAAAAAAAACTAATAATGAAGAATAGTGAAAACGAAAAACCTTGCTCTCTTTAGGAAAAAAAATTATAGCCTCTCAAAGTTATTAAAAATCCCATAGGATTTTCTTATAAAAATATTTATTTTTTTTTTTTTAAAACTCACAAGATATACTCTTAAAAAATAATAATGAAGAGAGTGAAAACGAAAGTCAGTAGGCTCTTTAGGAAAAAAAGTTACAGCCTCTCAGTTTAAAATTTTCCTATAGACTTTCTTATAAAAAAATTAGTGGGCCTCGTGCTCGTTTTAGGGCAGGTTCAGGTTATGATAAGATTTGTTAATTCTACATAGATTTTCTCTGTGTATACCTAACAAAACTTATCATAACCTGACTTAAAGGGCCTGAAATAGGACCCAACCTGGATCGATCAATATTGAAAAAGTCTATGGGAGTTTAACAACATTGAGGGCTGATTAACGTATTTTTCTTACAGAGCGCGACGATTTTCGTTTTCACTATTCTTCATTATTATTTTTTTTAGAGCATATCCTGTGATTTTCATAAAAATCGGGGGTGACAACCCTCTGGGTAATAATTACCCCCGATATTTTATAAAAATTAAAGGATAGGCTATACCTACTCTAAAAATAATGAAGAATAAAAAAAAAAAAACAAATGTGGCAGTCTCTTTAGGAAAAAAAGTTATAGCTTCTCAAGTTGTTAAAGCTCTCAGCTTTTCATTTTTATCCCTTCCAGGTTAGGTTCTCATTTTAGGGCCCTCATAGTTCGGTTATTGATATGTTTTGTTAGGTATACACAGAGAAAATCTATGTATACTTAACAAATCTTAACATAACCTGAACTAGGATGGCCCTAAAACAAGCCTGAGGACAAATAATTTTTTTAATAAGAAAGCCTATGGGAAAATTTTAAACTTTGAGAGGCTGTAACTTTTTTTCTAAAGACTTAAATAATTTTTTTTTTTTTATGCTTTTTATATTTTTTTTAGAGTAGCATATTATCCTTGATTAAATATTTTTTTTTTTTTTTTTTTTCTTACAGAAAATCCTATGGGGAGTTTTACAACTTTAAGAGGTCGTAACCTTTTTTTCCTAAAGAGACTTGCCATGTTTGGTTTTTGATTTATTCATTATTATTTTTTTTAGAGTAGCTTTTCCTGTGATTTTTATAAAAATCGGGGGTGAAGCCTCTCTGCGCTACTATTACCATTTTTATTTACATAAGATATAAGTAAAATAATAAAAAATTGAATAAACCTTCAAATATATATTTTTTTTTTTTTTTTTTTTTTTTATATATATATATATATATTATAGTATATATATATAATATATATATATATATATATATTAGTGTTGCACCGATACCAAAATTTGAGGCCGATACCGATACAAGACTCGCAATTTTTTCATTGCCGATACCGAGATACCGATACCGATACAAAATTTTTGCCGAATGCCCTGTACCGATACCGCATACTTTTATCCCTTATATGGCGCTAATATATATATATATATAATATAATATATATATATGATCATAAACTATGTATATTATCTTGTATATTATTTTATATATATAAATTATTCTTTCTTCTTCTTCTTCACCTTCCCTTTGCCCCAAGATTGGGGGTAAGGTGCTGATACAAGCATCGGAAAAAGAAATAAGCAGTAGGAGAAACATGACCAAAACGTCGGAAAAATAAAGCCCAAGCCTTACCGCCCCCTCTGTACATTAATTAGTGAGAGCTCAGTCACAGACAGAAAATCCACCATAGAGCATCATAGGACGCGACGGACCCTCACTATGGTAAATCGTCAATGTAAGTGTTCATCCCTTGGCCCAAGGTGGCCACAACCATGCCCCCATAAAAACCCCGCCATTCTCTCCTAGCATGCACCTTATTCTCGCCTCTGCCAACTCAAATTTTTCTCCTTCAGACATTCGCTTCACCGACTCAATCCACTTTCTCTTCGGGTCTCCCAGCCGGTCGTTCCCAACACACTCGCCACTATACATCCGCTTAAACAACCGACTTTCATTCATCCTTTCCACATGACCAAACCTCTCAACATACTCATTTATTCTCTCATTTACCCCTTGCTTCAGCACCACACCCACTCTCTAATAACGGTTCATCCTCCACTTTATTTAATTCTTTTCCACACCTAGCATTGCCCTAAGATTGTCATCTGAAACACATTGAACTTTTAGATCTATTACTTTCTTATTCCGACCATAGGTCTCACTACGCATTACAATAACACAGGTACACAAACATACCCTAGTAAGACTCTAGCGCACTCAAGACTTAGTCCCTTTACATTCACCAACGATTTAATTGCACCAGCCACCTCCTTGCCATTCACAACTTTCCACTACACTCTGCATCATCCGTTCCCTTGCTCGTCCAACACATACCCTAATATTTAAACTCAGACACTTTTTTCCAGCTGCTCATCATCTAACATAACTTCACACTGGGACTGTCCTCACTACAACCATACCTTACTCTTACTACGTTTACTTTCAAACCCCTCCTTTTACGAACCCTGCCAAACCCGTCCACCAATCCTCTCAAACTCTTTTCAGACTCGCCACACAGAACAAATCATTCCGCATACAATTAGTAGGGACCTCACTCCTCTCGCATTTCTCCATCATTCACACCAGTTTCCTGCCATCCCACCTCGAATTCTTTTTCATAACCCCATCCATATAACATTGAATAACCCAAGGAGACATAACACACCTTCCTCACTCCGCTATTAATCCTAAACCCAATCACCATTGAACACCTTTATATCTTACACAACGCTTCACTATCGATCATACATACATTTTGATTCCATTCAGAAAGCCTACCACCAACACCATATCATCACTAATACCTGCCATTAAGCTTCCCTATATTAATTCTATCATACGCCTGTTGTAAAACCATAAAACCTAAATATAATTTATTCTTCTTCTCGCTCATTTTCTCAATCATTTGTTCAATGTAAAGATTTGATCCACAACTCCTCTACCATCCTAAACGCACCTTGTTCCTCCCCAAATCAGTCCTTCAGTCACGTTCGACGCACTCGTCGACCAAATACCAGCATATATTCTTCCCTACAACACTAATAAACTAATTTCCCCTATTAATTTTCTACAGTTCCCCTTTCTCCCTTACCTTTATTTACAGCGGTACTATTACGGCTCTCCTCCAATCCCTTGGAACTATACCCTCCATTAAAACGCTTATTTTACACAACTTCCCAAATCCAATCAATCACCCATCTCGCCTCCGTCTTGATCATCTTCACTAGTAATTTTCATCTATACTTCCAGATTTACCATTCTTCAACTTTCTCCCTACCCATTACCTCCTCAACCTTACTAATAAACCTCATTCCCCAAGAAATTACCTATTTGCCTATCTGTGCACCATCAAAAACCACACACATTCACTTACACCTCATCATTACTCGTTAATATGTGGCAGATTTCGAAGTGTTCTTTCCACACTCCCCTCAATCCATTTCATCAGTACAAAAGCACATCCCTATTTCATTATTCTAAGCAGATTCCCTTATTCTCATTCTTAAACCTTTCGCGCGTTCCTTCCAGAAGAGCTCCTATTTCCTTTGTATGTCCTTCATTCATCCTCGATAGGATAGATAGAGAGATGATTCTACAAATGTTGATTTCAGATGTGATTGTGCATGTTGGGTACAAATGATATAGGACATAGAAGGTCAGAAGAAATTAATAGCAGATATAGGAGATTGATTCAGAAGATGAAAGCGTAGTGGAAGAAGGTGCATTGATTTCTGGGATTTTACTTAGGTTAGGTGCAGGTCAGAAATGGGGGAGTAGGGCTTTTAGGTGTAAATGAAAGGGTTAGGAAATTATGTCTTTTCAGAAAATATTAATTTTTGGATTTGTGGAAAGAATTTCTGGATAAAGATTCTTTTGCAGGCAATTGGAGTTCACTTGAGTCGTAAGGGTGTTGAGCTTTTCAATACCAGTTTGGAGACTTGTTTTAGCAAAAAAGTAGGTAAAGTTGGGGGTGGTTGGGATAAATCTAGATACAAATAATAGCAATGGTAACAGTAATAGTGGGGAGATAAATAAAGCTAGTGTTGTTACAGTTTCAAATAATGATGATGATAATAAAAATACAGCATTTCAATTATCAAATGCTTTTACACAAATGCTCAAGCCTTAGAAATAAAAAGATGAGCTGATAGTTTACCATAAATTGAGAATCTAGACATAGTTTGCATAAACTGAGGCATGGGTTAAGAAGAATTAGTATGGAGACTCTTTCAGGAATATGAAATAGACGTATATTCACTTTATTTTATACCAGCAAAGAGGAAAGAAGGGTGGTGGCGTGGCGCTTTATGTTAAAAGCAATTTTCAATCTGTATTAATGACTGACTTTAAAAATAATCATGATATTGAATCGGTGTGGGTAGATTATTCTTATATACAATAAATCATTGTATAGGGGCATTTTATAGACCTCCTGGCCGAGTAAGAATTAGACGTGGGAATTGTGAAAAGAAATAGAGCTGCCAGCCCAGTTAAAGAAAAAGGTAAGTCATAATGGTTGATTTAATGTCTCCGGGCATCATTGGATTCTTGTCTAATATTGGACCATTAATAGTTCTGCATTTCATAAATTGTTATACTAGATAACTTTTTGACCCAGATGGTTCAAGAACCCACAAGATACGATGCACAACGTAGACTTAATATACTAACAAAAAAAAAAAATGATTGAAAGACGATGGTTGAAGTTAGAGTTGAGGAGAATTTAGGGACTTAGTGACCATAATATAATTAGATGGAAAATTATTGTAAAATCTATTCTCTCTTGAAAGTTTATAAGGAGAAGATCTTAGATTTCCAAAATGGCGATTTTACCAAATTTCGAGACATGGTTAGTACAACTAACTGGGATAAAGAATTTAAAGACCAAAATTGTTTTATCATATGGGAACATTTTAAGCAAATTTTAACGAATATTCAGTCAATTATGTTTTAAAGATAAACCCATTAGGGTGCAAAGAGAAAACCTGTGGATGGAATAGAAGAGATAAGAGAGAAAATTAATGAAAAGCGTAGATGTTTTAAAATATTCAAAGGTGTAATTAGTGGAAGATGATTTCAGAAAAATATATAAGGGAAAAAAATACAGGGGAGTGTAACAAATCAATAAGAAAGGCAATGAGAGAGGCAGAAATTAATTTAGCAAGGAAATAAAAGAATCTGAAAGAGTTTTTTAGCTTTTTTATAAATTTAAAAGTAAGAATAAGGACGTTGGTCCAATTATAATTGATGAAAATTTAGTGAGTTCAGATAAGGAAATGGTCAACTTCTTCAATGCTTATTTTGCTTCAGTGTTTACTGAGGAAAGATTAGATAATGTTTTGGAGACTAATAGTTCTTGTTATGGCACGTGTACCAAATACGACATTACAGATGTTGAATTTGATGTAAAGAATATCAAAAACGTTTATTAGGTCATATTGATCCAATTAAAGCTGCAGGCCCTGATGGTATATATGGATAGAATTCTGAAAGAGGGTAGTACCAGCATTGCAAAGGCACTTATTTGATTTTTTAAGCGATCTATAGCATTTGGTGAGGTACCAGATGCCGCGAAAATGGCATATGTGTGCCTATTGTATAAGAAAGGTTAGTAAGGGAAGATTTGTCGGAAATTATGGCCAGTTAGCTTAACCATCTCTGGTTGTAAAGGTTTCTGGAAAAGTTACTGAAAGTCATATAGAGAGAAATATTAGAAGATAACAAGGTATTGTATGACTCCCAGCCGGTTGCAGACAAGGGTTAGGTCATGTCAGACCAAACCTTTAGGAATTTGTATGGAATACATTTACTGCACTGTAATCGACTGAGGAGATCCAGTTGATTTGTATATTTAGACTTTTAGTAAAAGGGCTTTTGATAAGGTTTCCCCACATAAGGCTGATAAAAAAGTTATTGCATGTTGTATTAGGTGGAGTGGTACATGTTGGATTAAGAGTGGGTGCGAAATAGAAAACAGTGTGTACAACTAAATGGGGATAAATCATCATGGGAATAGTGAAGAGTGGTTCCCACAGCGCACGGTTCAGTTGCTGGGCACTATTGGTTCCTCATATAATATAATGATTAGACCAGGGACTTAAATGCAGGTTTCTCTAAGTTGCAGATGATACTAAATGTGGCCCACCTCAGTTAGGAAATAGTGAAGAGAGTGCATAAAGATTCAAAAATAGACTTGATAAACTTTGCTTGGGTGGGCAGATGAAGTGGCCAAATGAAATATTTTAATAGCTAAAAAAGCTTGTAAGGTTCTTCACCTAGGTTACTCAAATAAAGTTTTAATTACGATATGAATGGGGATTGCTTTGGTCTGTGGACCAAGAAAAAGTTTAGTGGTTTGTGCATTATAAGCAGTTAATTTGAAAGTAGCTACATCAAGCTGTTTGGTAAGCTAGAAATAAAGCTAATAGATGCTGGGCATAATAAATGCAATGTTGCTTACAAGAGCAAGGAAGTAATAAGTAAATTGTATAATAGCTATGTTGCAGTAATAGAGATATTGTTGCACAAGTTTGGGCCCCTTATTTATAAAAAAGAGACTTAGATATGCTTGAGAGAGTGCAACGTAGTAGCAACAAGGAATGATTCTGGTTTGAGGGTAAGAGCTATGAGGCGAGGCTGAAGGAGTTAGGAATGTTTTCTGTAGAAAGGCGATTTCTCAGACGGGACATGATACAAGTCTACAAAATATTAACATCTATTGATAATACAGAGATCAATTAAATTTTTATAGTGACATGGACAGGTGGACCAGGGGCAATAATAAAAATTAAGAGAAAGCATGCCATCTTTGATATAAGAAAAGCATGCATTCATTAATAGGGTTGTTAAATTTTTTGGAATAGTCTGCCAGAGGAGGCTGTTGGAGTATGACTCGATTGCAACATTAAGAAAGGGTAGATTCGTTCATGGATGGGTTGGGAATCATATATATAGTATATTGACGAAGCCAAATTGGCGAGTTTTTAGTTGTGATATATTAAGGTTAGATGGCATGTGTGACCATAACTTAGTTATTAATGCATGTGATGGTTTGGGTATCATTATTTATATATCATTAGTTTTGACTAAACCAAATTGGTGGATTTGTAGTTACACAAATTGACAAGCCGTAGGGTGCTTTGTGGATTTGCTATGAGCATGTTTGGTAGTGGTGGTGATGGGACGAGTCTCGTAGCCCATGTGGCTTTTTTTACTGTCTATATCTTAATGTTTAATTGTTTTCCAAGACTGTTGCAGTTTACCTCTAATGTTTTCTCCTACGTATACACCTTTTAGTATTTCTTTTTTTCCTCCTTATATAATTCCAAGCACTTTCTTTTGAACTTCATCATTTGCTTTTAAGTACATTTCAACCACGCTTCTGTTTAACCTTTAACCGCTTTCATCACCTCTTCATATCACCATTCACTGGTTAACATTCTTACTTCCTACTTTAGCACATCCACACACTTCCTTTGCACTACTACCAATTGCTTCCTTCATTTGCCCCAGATTTGTTCAGTATCAATTTTTTCACATTCAACCGATTTACTAGCGAGCGCTCTTACAGACTTATCCTTATTACTTTGCTCACTTAACTTCTCACTCTTTAATTGTTACCTACTTCCTTTCGTATCACCATTCCTCTCCATCCAAGCCCCCCACTAACTTAATTTTACCTAAAACACATAAGGACTCCGTAATCCCATTCCTAAACCCCGTCACTGATTTAACATCAACACAATACTTCAACATCCCTTCTTCCCCAACCAAAATCATCAATACTTTTCAACTTCGAATACCGATCGTCGTAGCCTTACACCAACTCTTAGTAGTAACTTATGATACTCTTGTGTTTAAAGAAAGTATTACTTACACTTACAACCATAACCTTACTCTTATCTACGTTTACTTTCCTAAACCTCCTCCTTTTACACACCCTGCCCAAATCTCTCACCCAATCCTCTCAAACTCTCTTCAGACTCGCCACATAGAACCAAATCATCCGCATACAAATAGTAGGGCACCTCCACTCCTCTCCCCATTCTCCAGCATTCTAACACCACTTTCCTGCCACGCCCACCTCCGGAATTCTTCAAAAACCCATTCCAAATACACATTGAATAACCAAGGAGACATAACACCACACCCTGTCTACTCCGCTATTAATCCTAAACCAATCACCATTGACACCATTTTATTCCTTACACACGCTCACTATCGTCATACATACTTTTGATTCCATTCAGGGGCCTACCACCAACACCATTATACACTAATACCTGCCATAAAAGCTTCCCCTATTAACTCTATCATATCGCCTGTTGTAAATCCATAAACCTAAATATGAATTTATTCTTCTTCTCCCTCATTTTCTCAATTCATTGTTTCAATGTTAAAGATATTGATCACACATTCTCTACCCACTCCTTAAACGCCCTTGTTCTTCACCAATCAGTTCCCCAGTCACTCGACGCCTCTTTCGACCAAAATACCAGCATATACCTTCCCTACATACACTCAATAAAACTTTATTCCCCTATAATTTCTACAGTTGCCCTTTTCTCCCTTACCCTTATACAAAGGTACTATTACCGTTCTCCTCCAATCCTTTGGAACTATTACCTCCATAAACGCTTTATTACACAACTTCCAATCAATTCAATCACCCATCTCGCCTCCGCTCTTGATTATTTCACTAGTAATTCTCTATTTACGCAGATTTACCATTCTCAACTTTCTCACCCTACCCATTTCCTCCTCCTTACTAATAAACCTCATCCCCAAAATACCTATTCCTTCTTTGCACCTCATCAAACCAACACACATTCCCTACAACTCATCATTACTGTTAATATTTTGCAGATTTTCTAAGTGTTCTTTCCACACCCCCTCACATCCATTCATCAGTTACAAAGCGCACCATCCCCTAATTCATTATTTAAGCGATTCCCCTTATTCTAATTCTTTAACCTTTTCGCGCTTCCTTCCAGAAGAGCTTCTATTTCCTTGTAAGTCCTCATTCTTCCTCCTTCCAAACTGTTCATTTACCTCTTGTTTTCTCCTACGTTATAGCACCTTTTAGTTTTTCTTTTTCCTCCTTATATAGATCCAGCATCTTTCTTTTGAACGTTCATCATTTGCTTTTTTAAGTAATTCAACCACGCTTTCTTTTTTACCTTTTAACCGCTTTCATCACCTCTTCATTCACCATTCGCTCTTAACATTCTTACTTCCTACTTGTAGGCCACATCCACACACTTCCTTATGCACTACTAACATTGTTCGTTCATTTGCCCCAGATTTGTCTGAGTATCAACTTGTTTCAACATTCAACCGATTTACTAGCGAGCGCTTAATACTTATCCTTATTATCTTGCACACTTAACTTCTCACTCTTAATTTTACCTACTCCTTTCGTATCACCTTCCTCCATCAAGCTCCCACTAACTTGAATTTTACATAGAAACAACATAATGATCCGATAATCCCAGTCCTAAACCCCTCACTGATTTAACAATCATCACACATACTTAAACATCTCCTTCTTCACCAACACAAAATTAATCATTACTTTCACTTCGATACCATCTCTACCTACAACCAACTCTAGTTACTTCATGGAATACTTCTTGTGTTTAAAGAAAGTATTACTTACACACATACGCTCTCTCTTCACAGAAATCAATCACCTTCCTACCATTCTTCATTTTCTCCCCCACCAAAACCACCTGATACCCACTCCTTTTTTGATCACCATCAACCAGTTTCAAGGATTACCCCCAACACTATCAATCTTGAAACTACCTTACTCACCCCATCCAGAACATCATTCAAATTATCCCAAAAAATCGTATC